>PVJO010006016.1:21906-93082 GCA_004026905.1 Hystrix cristata | reverse complement strand
TGAGTCCCAGCAAATTCAAAAAGAAAAAGAAAAACACATAGTTAAAACGTACAATGGTAGAAGGTAGAATTTTCTATTCCAAAAGGCAGGAGCAGGAACATAGAAAGGAATCAGACCAAAGCGAGACTAAAACCTAGCAAGACAAGCACAATGTTCCACAAGTCTATGTCCAGCACCTATGGTAGGTGTTGGTGAGCGTTTAGTTCCCGAGGGCTTATGCAGCTGTTTGCAGGCCACTAGCCTCCCTTTGGTCTGGCTTACTCACTGTCTGCGACTTTCTTCAGCAGACGATCCGTGTTCCTGGTATATCAAACTCACTGGGGTTTCTACTGCACTTTTGGCTTCACTCTGTCAATTTCGGGCATTGTCTTCTGCCAGTGAAATCCCTATTCTGCCTGTGCCTGGTCTTTACTGTTGCATTCCTATCAGCATTCTACTCTTTGGAGCTCCAGCTACAATCTTGAATCAGGCTCAGTGTGCAGCAATCTAAGTGCTCAAGCCAGTATCTCCAAACCTTTCTAACCACTTCCTGCAAAACCGGTTCCAAAAATTTCTAAACCACATGGTCAGGCATAATCACAGCAATGACTCCACTCCTCTGGACCTTAAATTATGTTCCTCTTGGTTGCTGGGACATAATGCATAACACCTCTCTCTCTCCTGTCACTCTTCTCTCTCTCCCCTCTCTTTTTCTTCCTACTTTTCACCCTTTCTCCCCTTCTCCTTCCATTCTTTTCTTCCTTCTCATTATCTCCTGGAGCTTTTCTCTTTCTGCGTCTTTCCCCTGGAAATAAATTGCAGCCTTTCAGCATCTACTCAGAGGCAGCAGTGTGGGATTTTAGTCTCTCTCAAGTAACAAGGTGGACTCCAACCCTGGCAAGCTGTAGTCATTTTGTAACACTTTTCTTGCATGGGCCCAGTACTAATCCATCCCCAGGCTTCTTCTGAACAGAAATGCATGTGAGACAGCTTCGACTCTGCCTTCCTCATTGCTTTTCCTACCTTGTTGCCTTTCTGTTTCAGTCTGTTATTCTAAAAGATACTTATTTTATTTTTTCAGACATTCTTCTCAAATTTATCTTTTATATTTTTTTATACTTGCTGAGATGGAATCTGTGCAGGGTAGCTTATGGGGGCTCAATGAATTTAAGATATTTTACCATCTATAAATCTGGAAAACCCTTGAAATATACTGACTAGGTCACTGCTTCCATTATCTTTTTCATTGTATTATTTTAAGTATTTGAAGTGAGAGTTTCTACATCAAAAATGAGAGTGATTTTTTGCCATATGTGCTTTTTTTTGTCTGTATCTTATTCTGTTTTTTTTAAAAAGACACATGTACTGTGCTTTCTTTTTTAATGATTTTAATTTCAAATATCAATTTTTATCCTCATGGATTTTTTTTCTTCTGTGATTTACAGAACAAAAAAATCTTTATCTGCAGGGAAAATAAAAAGGGAAACAATAGCCATCTAAGATTTTATCAGTTTGGTTGTTTAAGTATTTATTTGTTGGCTCTCCAATTTATTTAGTTGGTTTAGAGTGACCTAAATCTTTAAATCTCCCCATGAAGGCCAATTTGTCTACCAAAATTATGTATCAAGTAAACCAAATTTTACCCCTCCTATTTATATGGCTACTTTCTCACATGATAAGTTGGTACATACATTGTATGTCTTTTTGGACTTTATTTTATATTGATCCATCTCTTGGTGTGTCATCATGAAGTTCTACATGATACAGATTTGTGATTATTTAAACACTTGAAAGAGCTGGTACTTTTCTGTTATTCTTCAGTTTTTTCTTTTTCTGTTTAAGTCTACAAGCCTAGCCTTTGAAATTACATTTTTAGATTTAGATTAATTTTTTCACATATTTTCCTACATATTTTTTTTTAGCATATTTTTAAAGCAAACTAAGAAGGGGGCCTTTAGCATACAGTCGTTTCTACAGTTCGAGCTTTTAAGTAAATACTCCTGAACTTAGATATATTTCTTCCAGTTGATTCAAAAAATCAATAAAAGAAGAGTTTTAGGGCAATGCTTGATAAATTAGTGACTACTGAATGATATTTATTATTACAAGGGGTTCTATTTCTTCTTTAATAACTTCTAAACAGTTGTTAATTGCTTACAAGAAAATTATTGATCTCTATCATTCATTTAATAGTCAGCACTATCAATGTATTTTATTATTTAGGCTTTTAAAATTTTTGTTACTAATAGAAAAATGCATTTCTATAATTTCAAAATAATTCTAAACATGCTTGCCATTTTACAATCTTATTTATTCTCTTTTCTATTTTAATACCTAGTACTTTCAAAATAGTGCTAAATAATATAACTATTGTGAATAATCACATTTTATTTTTACTGCAATGGAAATGTTTCAATGTTTCACAGTTAAGCATGAAGGAGTATTGACCTTTGAATTTTATTAAATGCCTTCTTATTTCTATTGAGATGACTGCATTATAAACTCTACTAATAGTATATCCTTCTTACGGTTTTGAATTAAACTTTCATTGGTCATGGCATCTTACTCTATTATTGGATTTACAGTACAAACAAGTTATTTTTTGCTTGATGTTCAATAGAAGAGTGGTACCTAGTTTTCCACTTCCATATCATTTCTGGAAGGTGTTTGCACTGTATTTATAAGAATGCACCTTTTATACATACTATTTCTGCTCTTTTATGTAGATGGAGACTTTCTTTTGCAAATGAATTTATTCAGGATTAAAGGATATGAAATGGAAACTTACTGGTTTTACAGTTATCATACAATAATTCCCATTAAAAGTAGTATTTAATGTTAAGGAAATTGCTGCACAGACAAACATTGTTTACTCAACTATTCATTAAACAAATATTTATTATGAGTATCCCATGTGCCGAGTACTGTTCAAGGATCTGAGATGAGGAAAAAAGTATTCCTTTCTGACAGGTAAAATTTCTGCCTTCTTGAAGCTTACGTTCTAGTGAGGAACAAAGGTAGTAACCAAGTAAAGCAACTTACTGTGCAAAAACCTATTGAATAATTAGCTGAGCTAAATGAAAGTGAATGGAAGGTTGGAAACGAAGGATAACATCCACTAAACTGCTCAGGAGAGGCCTCCAGACGCCACAGCTGAGCCGACCTATGCAAACCACAAAAGTAAATCACTAAAATGATATTTTATGAAAATAAAATGGACAAAAAGGGCACTTCAGATTATCTGTCCTCACAGTCTTTTGGTACACACAATGAATTTTAAGCTGATTTGGTTTATTACCAAATGAGTTTAAATGATTTTCATGAATAGGACAAATGAATAAATTTTTTTTTCTATTTATACCAGAACCTGAGTTTGCAAAGAGTGGAATTCCTCAGATCCCCTTGGCAAAGATTACACATATTTCAACAATTCAGCTACAACTCAAGATATTTAAGGACTCATCTCTGAGTATCGCTCTCACAGTTTATGAGCTATAAGAAATCCTTTCTTACTGTTTTATTCTCATGCTACATTGGGACGGCACTTTAGCTACAACAAATTTAATTCGATAGTCTTGGTTCTGAGTGAATAATTTTAGATTCTCACAAATGTTAGTGCCGTTGCCGCCAAACAAAGTATAATACTTTACATACGTGTTCAGGCATGACAGCATGAGATGGAATGCTCTTTCTAGGTCCCAAAAGAATGACTTAAAAAGCTTTTAGGAATACCCTAGTAATGTCCCCCTAAAATAATAATAATAATTCTAGATATCAAGCTTACCAAAGGAAGAGCTTGTACTGTCTTACTCATTTTTAACCCTTTATTAAATGCTTCATTTGATTCTCAAAAGATACAGGTTTGAAGAGTGAATTTTTCTATAGTTTGCTGAAGGATATATTCAGAAGGACTCTGAAGAGTGAGCTATGTTTTAGCTCATTACATGTTAATATAATGAACAAGTACTTATTCAAATTTCAAATAAAGCAAGCTAAGACTCATAGAGGGAATTCTTGCTATTAACTACCTGTATTTTGCAACTAGAACTATGTAGAGGCATCTTGAGTGAGCCAATATCTAAAGAACATTTGTTGGGCCCTGTTCTAGGACTCCTGATACAAGCAAGCCCTAAAGAGATTTCCTTATATTCTAGTGTCTTCATATTCTCATATTATCTTCTCTCTTCTGTTAATCTGCAGCCACTTTTAAAATTTGTCCAACCTCATTCTACTTCTCTGGCTAATGTTAGTATTTTGACTTTCTGAGATGGATTGGATGGTTCCAGGAAAATGTATTGAAGGATACTAAATACATAAATGATTGTAGAGATGTCATTTTCTTTCCCAGAGCATAGGTGTTTTTTTTCGAGGGGGGTGCTGGGGATTGAACTCAGGCTCTTGTGCTTGAAAGGCAAGTGCTCTTCCACTGAGCTACATCCCCAGCCCATATTGGCTTTAATATAGACAAATATTCTCAACAAAGCATACAGCGTTGCAATTGTTTTTCTGTTCCTGCCAATCTCATTCTTTATACTACAGAGATTCGACAGAGGCAGGAAGTGTTAATGAATCATTGATTTATGCAAACCCTCAAAAGGAAACAACCTTTATGTATGCTATCAGCCAAAAAGTTCTGATGGGAGAGATTCTGATTACTTTTACTTTTGGGTAGAGTGGGAAGAAAGAGGAAACAGAATTGAAAATTATCTTCTGAACCAAGTTGACATGGAACACGTGATTCCATTAGTTCGAGACCTATTTCATTGCTATCCATTTGTAAGAGCCATCGTTAAGATTTAGTCTGTTATGGCAGCAAGTGGCCTCATTGTGGTATTTCTTTTTAATTGATTCCTGCATAGTAAACATAGGTGTCAGATTTACTGAGTCAACTGTCAGGTAATGAAATTTTGTCATTGACAGTGGTACTTAATACAATAGTTCACCTATTCTAAATTTGACTTAATGAAACATTTTGATTATTTTTAGAAATAGCATCATTCATCATCCAAATACCCAACTATTCATGTTTTTTCTTTAAACAAATATTTGAGTGCCTACTGTGCACTTGACATTGTGATCATAATTGTTAGTTCTCTTCAGAACTGATTGTTCAATAATTTGTTTTAAGGATTGCTAACACAAACAATCCAAATTTGTATGTATACTTTTATGTACCTTGTAAACAAATGAATTTTCTCCAAACTTCAATACATATTCACATTCTATATACTCTTCCACAATCCATTTTTCAAATGGGTTATGAACTTGGAATAGTTTGAAATTTGTTTCTACATTTATACTGGGTATTTGTATATGAAGGCCATTTCTCTAAAATTATTAGTTGGTATTATAGAAAGGTGCACTTTGAGACATAGGGAGTGTTTAGAAATGTATCTGTTTTGATTTAAGCCTCTCTCTCTCTCTGTTTTGTTTTGATTTGAGCCTCTCTCTCTCTCTCTCTCGCTCTCGTTTTGATTTGAACCTCTCTATTTCTCTCTCTGTCTCTCTCTCTCATCTACCTCTGTAGTCCTGGCCTTTGAATTAACAGTTCTCTTTTGTATTAGTACATGTTTGCAGTACATAATGTTCACATTGCCTATGTGGAGCTGAGACATGCATTTAACACATTTCAATTCCCTTTTTCTTCTTCTTTCTTTCCCTCACCTGTCCCTTTATTTTTTGATCCCTTTCTTATTTGAGAAAGATCTATCTTCCTACTTCCTATTATCTACCTTTTATTTCCCTCTTTGTTTTTACTCTGGGTTTGTCATAGAAGGGAAACCATGTGAGATTTAAGGTTGTATGTCTGATTTATTTCATTTAACTTTATGGTCCAAAGTGCATCCATTTTTCTACAAATGACTCAAGCTTCTCTTTATGGCACAGTAGTACTTCATTGTATGTTAATACCAAACGTTCTTTATCCAATCCTTATGCCTCACATTGCTGAGTGCTGGGATTACAGGGATACACTAGCAGGCCTCACTTGTTTTGAGTTTTCAGAAACAGATATTGCTATTGTGGCTTTGTTTTAGTCATTTTCCTAATTGCTAGGAAAAAAATACTTGACACAATTTAAAGGAGCAAAGGTTTCTTTTGGATCACCGTTCATGGAGGTTTCAGTCCATAGTAGGCTAGGTCCAATGTAGGACAACATGGCAGAGGGACCTAACAGAAGAGAGCTGCTCACTACATGGTAGACAGGAAGTAGAGAGAGTGAAGGGCTCAGTGGGGAAGAGAAATAAGCCGTTCCCGGCCATGCCCCCAATGACCTACCAGACATGGTCTCCAACCAGACATGGTCTCCAACCAGACATGGTCTCCTAACAGCAACTCAACTATACTGTCCATACAATTCGATTGTCTCCCAAAAGCCCCCCCAATGATCCTACAGGGTTTGGCAAAACATCTAGATCTATGCCACAGCAGGCTTCCTAGATTTGTTAGTTTCCGTTGGTATAGTGACTAGAACAAAGTGCTGAGTGAAGGGTAGATGAGAGTTGGCTTCCTGCCTCCTAGAAATCATTCCTTAGTTTGCAAGCATCCTGAAAGAAAGAATATTACCTCATCCAAAGCTGTATATTCCCAAGACAAACCTAGTAGCTCGACATTTTATTAATTGAATTTTACTAGAGAAAGTTGCTACAAATTTCATTCTATGTACTTTTCCATCTATGGAATCAGAGGAAAGTCCTTGAGGGTAGAGATATATTATCTTATTGTCTTGCTATCCCGTCTTGCTCCTAACTCCTAAACCCAAACCTTGAGCTGAAGTGATCATCACGATAATTATAAATGGCTATTCATTTGCGTCTTATGCTAATCCATAACATATAATTATGTGTGGAAAATTTCATAAACACAATTTCATTCTATTCATACTTGAATCTTCAGGTTTTCACAATTCCAATTTTATTTTAGTTGTTTTGCCCACACACTTAATCAACCTTTTAGAGAAAACAGCTTGAATACAAACGGAGCCAACATTTATTTATTCATTTGTTTGCTTGTTTAATTTATTTATAGGTAAAAATGTTCTCCTACCCCAGCACCCTAAGCCTAATGCAGATATCAGTCATCAGACATTTCGAGCTTGGAAAAGAAAGATTTACTTTGATTTACTGATTATGTTCCCCTCAATTTCTTTATAACCTTTCTAGTGAGATGATACAACTATTGTTTTTTCTAGTATAAGTCACACTCAGGGACAAGTCCTTTTGGTGCAATCACTTTCTCCAAGATCAAATTATTGCCTCTCATTCCCTAACACATTCTTTCTGTAGTTTCAATCTTAAGTGTCTCCAAAACAACCATGTGTTAAAAACCTGGTTCCCATGTTGTGGGACGAAGCAGAGACGGCGGAACCTCTAACAGGGCTTTAGGTTATTAAAGGCAGGCCCCCAAAAGGGATTCTTTAACTACAACTCCTTCCTCTCTTTCCCTCCCAACCGTGAGGCGAGCAGTGTTCCTCCACTATGCAAACCCTACAGGACGTGCCACTGCAAGCTTGTGCAGCAGAGCCCACAAATGATGCAGTGAAACACCCGAAACCATAAGCCAAACAAACCTTTATTTCTTTAACTCAATCACATCAAGTTTTAGTAAGTTGTTATAGTAATGGGAAGCTACCACATTCAGAGAAAGTGATAGCAAGGACCTGATTCACAAGTCCAAATACTAAACTTGTTGGGCTAGGTGTAAATGGGAATTGAAAAAAGTGTGAAGCAATATAACTAAAGTTTCTTAATGCCAACAAAAGAAATTAAAAGAAAAAGAAAGCTCAAACCCGCCATATTAACAAACTCATAACCATTCAGATTGAATTCTGTGTCAGGCTAATTACACTTTTGAAGGCGTGTCTGATTATGAGAGATGCAAATTAGACATGTGTATTGTTCTGATTTTCATACCTGAGGAGTATTCTGTTTGGATGAAAGAAGCTTGGATTTGATTTTACATTTTTTGGAACTCTTCTGAAAGATAGGAATTTTTAGGTTTGTGTGTATACTGTTCAACATGCACGCAGGAAACAGCATGAAATGATTGCTTAATGCTAATGTCTTTAAATTACAGTCTTTATAAAGCGGCTTCATTGAACTGGTAGGTGTTTTTTTTTATCATTTTATTAGACAAATTGGCTTACATTGAAAACGTATATTATATTAAGTCCATAGAGCTAAAATGCTCAACTAGAGTTTGTACAATGATTACGAATATCCCAGTATCTAATTTAAACTTTTAACATCATAAATAAATCATTGAAATACCCAAACAACTCTTGTTTATTATTCAAATTGTTATTTTTTTCTATGCACTTGCCACATTATTTATTCATTTAATAACCGAAACTTCTAAGCCCGTGCATGTTTTTATGAACAATCATAAAATGTTGCTGTTGTGGATACACAGAGCCAAAAATGCATTTCAAGGTTACTGCTTCTCAACAGCTAGTAGATCTTAATTACTAGTTGTGTGAAACAATGTCTTAGATATGCAAGTTTTTTGTCACCCCATATGCATTCAGTGATTCAGACTTCTAGCCAAGTGTTCTTACAGGAAGATGTAAATTAGTTTTTATGAGCTTTACACAGGAAGAAATAGATCTATCTTTGCAAGTTTCTGTGAGAAACAAAGCCTTGATATGAGAAGAGTGTGCTATGACAGTTTGTACTTATTACACATAAATAATTCTATTGAATATGCATTTTTACTCATTGAATATGAACTAATTATCTACTAATAACCAAGCACCGTTCTTTTCTGTCACATCTGCAGTAACATTCAACTCTCACAACTCTTATGTGAGAAAGGTACTATTATTTCCAAATACATATGAAAGAGTGTATGTTAAAAAACAGCACCTGCTTTGAGGTCAAACACATACAGTTTTAAACTAGTTTTATCATTTCTGCCATTTGCAGCTTCGCATCTGTTAGTTGCATATGCTGATGTGAAAAGGACAAGGATGCTATAGTTCAGGGTGTGCCGGATACAATGCCATAATATAGACCATTTTGGAGAATTTGTAGCATACAGCATAGGACATTATTAATTTATGTTAGTGTCCTCCTCTCCTTCTTCCCACTAAGGCAAAAATTCTAACCCAGATGGTGACATGCTCAAAACCACAGATCACATGAGAAGCAAGTCTGCAAGAACAACTTTTCAGTCTCAATTCAAGGCCTTTTTCATAGAAATCAACTGTCTGTTGTGGAATCACTAGATCTTTTATTTCAACCTTTTCAATGTAAATGTCATATCCCTTTCATCTTCTATTGGGTCATGGCAATGTCAAAAATTAGTAGCTTCCAATGTAAATTCACTAGTGTTAATAAAAACATTAAAATTGAAAAAAAAGCATGTTTCTATCTCCCTATCAGTGATAGTTTCTTTCATATGTCAACTTAAGTTGACTGCAGACGCCCAGATATTCGATTAGACATTATTCTAGTTGTGTATATACTAGAGTGTCTGGAAGAGATTAACACTGTAATCTATGGACTAAGTAAAAGAATA
This sequence comes from Hystrix cristata, assembly GCA_004026905.1. NCBI lineage: Eukaryota > Metazoa > Chordata > Mammalia > Rodentia > Hystricidae > Hystrix > Hystrix cristata. The sequence continues at coordinate 83,587 of PVJO010006016.1, read as the reverse complement.
TCATCACCCTCCCCAACATGAGTACATCTACGCCAAACTCTTCGAAGCCTGAAAAGAACAAAGGGTAAGGTAAGGGTAATTTGCTCCCTCTACCCGTTTCTGAGCTGAGACTTGGGTCTTCTGCATTCTGTTTAGAACACGCACCAAGGGCTTTCCTGGTTCTCAGGTCTTCCAACTCAGCCTGGAGTTACATTACCAGCTCTCTTGGGTCTCCAACTTGCAAACAGAAGCTCTTGAGACTTTCCCGTTCTTTTACAAACCAATTCTTTGTAACAAACATATATATATAAAAACAATAAATTATGCATCGTCCATTCTATCAGTAGGGCAGTATAGAATTTTGTTGAAATAATCTCACTCAACTACTCAAAGATTTTGAGAGAATAAATGTTTGTCTGACACCACTCCGTGTAAAGCATCATATTGTGTATTACTGATATAATACTGCCCTAAAATCAATAAAATCCTTAGTATCATAGTTTATACTGCCTTTAGGAAGATATTTTTATCATAATAATATAAATAGAAATAATAAGGCAAAGGAGCCGAGAAAAAATTCCGCCAGAGTCCCTATGGGCAGCCATCCATATGAATACACTGGGGACCCTCTCTTTGCTAAGAATGAGGGAAAGCTTTCTCTGCCACAGGCTTTTTATATAGATTTTTATTAAAATTTATCCAAAATTACACAAACTTACAGGCCATTACACAAGCTTACAGCCCATAATACATTGTGCCTTTTGCTTATAATAATGAGCAGGGTAAACAATCACATAGATACAGCATTAAATCACAACTATATGAAGTTACTGCAGTACCTAGTGTATGCGTTACTGTTTCAAGTACTGAGTTCCGTAAAGTACATAAGAAATAAGTGCACAGTGACCTGGGTGACAATGGAAAATGAGGCAGAGGCTAGACAGCTTTGACACTCTGGAGGCATATTGAAACAGAGTGTTGGGAGAAACAATAACAAAGAGAATTGGAAAGAAGGCTAAACTGATGAGAGCATGCGGAGGGAATGGGTGTGGCATGATGCTGGAGAAAAGACTAAAACCGGATCTCACAGAGCCTTTAAAGCTAGGACGACGAGTGGAGTCTTCATTTTAAATGTCTTTACTGAGCACATAAAACATTTTAATGAAGGTATGACAACATTTTTTCACATTTTATTTTTTTTAAGTTTGTTATGACTGCTTTGTAGAAAAGTATTCAGAAAGTGAAAGGTGAAAAGCCAGTTTGGAGTTCGACAATGATAATATGGGCTAGATAGCAAAGAGGTTGGCTTGGGGAAGGAATTGACAGTGCTTACTAATGAAGAGGAGTGGAACTGAAAGAGGCAGAGGCCGTACTAAGGAAAACCAGATAGCGGTGCATTTTCATTACTTTCTCTATCTTATTAATTTCCGATTATTTTGCCTGTTGGAAATTATGGTATATTTTGACTCAACTTTAATACCTCAATAAATCTACGTGTAGGATAATTAGAATGTTTGCCATGGTTATGTACATTAATATACTTAAATATTAAAATAACTTAAATATGAAAAAATGTAGTTATGTGCACATAATAATGTAACATGGGAACATAAATAATTTCATAGCAGTGCAATAACACGGAAAATGTGCATGACATATTCTTAAGTGAATACACAATTCTTCAGGAAAAAAATACTTGAAAAATGATTCCTCTTCTATTTTTACTTACCCTCCCTCTCACTCTCCCTACATCGAAGAAAGAAGAAAATGAAAAAGATGTCTCAACATTGCGATGGCAGTTCTCTGGGAGTGGTGGGATATAGATGAATTTCGCATATTTTTCTTTTTCCATACTTTAGATACCCAGACTATGTTATTTTTCAAAAGTGAATAAATATATACAACAACGTCTTATCTTTTTTGTTTTGTTTTTTCCTTTTCGGGTACTTTTTTGGCAGTACTGAAGCCAGGGCCTTTGCAATAAACTGTATTCCCATCCCTTTTTTGAGAGGATTGCATTAAGTCTCTAAGTTGCTCAGGCAGGGCTTGAACTTGAGATCCCCCTGCCTCAGTCTCCCAGAGTGCTAAAATACAGGTGTGCACCGCCACGCTCATCTGTAATTGAATAGTTTATTAATTATTTAGGATTACTAATAATTATTAATCACATTGGATGTATGTCTATAAGAAGAAGAAAATAACTACTCTCCTTTGTATGTAATTTCTCTGTAGATGCAACTAATGAGTCATCACTATGAGCCCTAATTTTTCTTTTCAATTTTCATTTTTTATTAATACATATTCGTAAGTACATAATGATGACATTCCTTGTGGGGAGTTGGTATGTGAATGTAACACACCTCAATTCTTTTTTTATCTATTCTCTGTCCATTCTCTTCCCACTCATCCCATCTTTTGGTTCCTTTTCCATTTGCACAAGATCTATCTCCCTGTCTTATATTATCTGTCTTTTATTTTGTTCCTTATTTATATTTTGTGTTTCTCATATAAGAGAAACCACTGTACAAGGCCTGTCTTGGAAGAATGAGGAGTTTTCCACTGGGATGAAAAGAATTGAGCCACACTTCAGGGATGTATCACTGCACTCAAGTAAGACAGGAAGGATTCCAGGTACTAGGAATGATGAGGCTGTTATTCATATATTCAGCCATCATATAATAAGAGTGGACTAAGTGCCAAAAATTCTTCTCATCACTAGGGATATATAAGTGAAAACTGTAGATGTGTGAAATGCTCACAGAGTCTCCAAATGTTTAACTCAGATAATATAACTGAAGAGTCAAGCTGAAATCAACATGTGAAGAACATTTTAAACTGTGTTGAATACATTTGGATTCTCCCTATGTAAACCATTTTGGTCCAAAGGTACCTTGAAAGAGCAGTCTGACATCAGATTTCCCAGGTATTTGATGATGAAAACCAATGGTTATTTCAGGATGTTCCTCACCCAAGCTAGTTTTTATAAAGCCCCAAACAGCAAATCAGAAGGGAAATATAAACATCAAATTGTTTTACTCAGTTAATTATTAATACCACATAAGGTGATAGTAATGGCTACAATTCATTTGGAAAACATTTCTTATAACCAAATAAGTATGTGCAGTTTTTCCTATATAATCAGATGTGTAATTACCAACCAATTTTCAGGCTGCCTTGGCAGACACTTTGCATCACCTTTATTTTCATGGTTGAAAATACAAGTCTATCAATGCATAAAATCACACTATTCATCCTCATTATTGTCACCGTTGCTCCATTATTTTGATGCATGGAGGTGCCATGCCCCTGGCTAGTGTGGGAACCTCTGTGTGTGAATATCAGATTCTAGCATTTCAGTCCTCATGGACAAAGTCATTCCTACCCTCGAACTGATTTAATATCCAAGCCTAAAAAGAAAGGTCGAGGAAGCTATTTTTCCAGCTATTCCAAACACCCTAAATGCACATGCTCTAGATACAGTAATAATAATTTGTTATGCATGTACTGTACAGCATTTTATACTCTTTGAAGTGTTTCTTTACTCATTTATTTAACATAAATATTTTAAGTATTTACACAACAACAATCTCCACTTTAGATCCTGGAGATTCAATATGGAGTCATGTTTTTGTAAGCTTTTCTCAACTGATCTCCCTAGAAGACAGAAAGTAATCATGGATTACCCCCAATTTACAGAAAATGAAATGTCCTGATCTGCCCAAGGACAAATACGTAGCTCACAAAATAATTACCTTGAATTTCATGCCCTAAGGCTTCTATTCAATTTCATATTTTAGCCATATATCGACTTAATGTATTAGAATCTCAGCACTGGTAACTTTGCTCATCAGATAATAATAAAAAGATAAACCGGGGCATTAAAATTCAGGAGGAATAGAGTGCTATCCCTAATAACGCCAGCTTCCTTACTTAATGGTCATGGAAAAAAAATCTACCGTACTTATTTTTTTAGAACAAGCGATGAAAAGTCTTAGTTATATAATTAGGCAAATTACAGAGGTAGCAGGGTATAAATTTAGTGGATGATGTAATAGGGTGTTTCAATAAGAAGTTTAGGAAATCTGATGCTGAGAAAATTTAGCAGATCTGCAAGGTAAGGAGGTGAAAGTCAATCTGTTATTGAATTTATCACATAGCTACAGAGAAATTTATTTTCCTGCTTTTGCCCACCCAGTCTATTATAGATAGCATACTTATCATCACTCCCTAAATCCAATATAGTTCTGATATTTGGCAGGGAGTAAAAGGAGTAGTGAAAGGAGTAAAAGGAGTGTGAACAGGAGGAAGAAAAATGATGAATTCAAATAACATTTTGAGAACTTGGGAAATGAATGGCGACCAGTAAATCATAAGGTAACCCCCAAATCATTTCTCTTTGCAATGTGAGCACATTGCTTCAGCATTTCACATTTATCATGATGACTACTCAGGTCTGCTGGCAACAGCAGTGGACAATTTTTTTTTCTTTTTCTCTTTTTCTTTGTCTTTTTTTTTTTTTTTCTGCCCATTGATTTCCCAAATGAAAACTACGATAGACTCCTACAATAGTTCTACACTTTTGGAAGACCAGGCACTATCTTTAAACCATAAAACAACTGTATAATCTACTACTGTGATTTGACTGTGAGAACATGAAAAAAGGAAGAAAATAAATTGCTATATGGAATCTGAAAATCTGCCAACGGATTAAAAATATATTACAATATAGGAAATAAGAAGTTAAAGCCCATACTTAGGTGGCTGCTAGAAAAGACAGTAAAAGATTTTCCATTGGAAAATGCCCAACTTAGAATTTGCTGTATCCAAGACCCTTTGATTCTAGATATTTATGGTTGAATTACTTCTTAGAGGGTCCAAGGATCCCTGTTTATCTTCATTCAGGCTTCTGTATTCATCCATGCTTATGTAAGGCACAGACTCTGAAGAGAACTACTAAATAATTTCAGTCCAACTCAAAAATTTAGTAAGTCAAAGGTTTAAGTGTAAGGAGAAGTGTTCAGTCTATTTTTTTTGAAACTTAGCCTGTTTTAAGGTAAGAAAATGGGTATCAAATCAACTTGACAATGAGATACATCAAAAGAACTGGGACTTGACTGATTAAATCTTTTAATAATTGTTAAAACTACATAGAGCCATAGAAGTTTGTATCTTCACAGAACTTTAGAGATCAAATACATCCACAGTTACTTAAGCAGTAGCTTCCTCAATGCTAGAGAATATATTTTAGTTGTACTGAATGAATTAAAGGTATTAAGCACTTAGTGTTTAAAAACCCTTATTGAATAATATTGTACATGAAGGATTTCAATTAATTATGAGAGATATTTGATATAGTAAGTGGCAGAATTTAGCTCAATTTTAAGAGTAAGGAGTATTTTAAAACTTGTCATGGATTTGTTTCCAGGTAAGAACACTGGCGTCAAATCAGTTTGACAATATGATAAGCCACTAAAGATATTGGCTAATTAAATCCTCTACTTACTGCAGAATAGAATTTTAAACCTTCCACTTGCTTCAAACAGAGTTTAGTACTATTTACTATAATTGGTCACTAAAATTCCACCATAGACTGAAGTCCAGAACTTATCTCTTTCCTTTCTCTGAATCTTACTGATCTCATCGACATCCTTGAATTTTTTGTACCATTCTTTAATTAATAATATTCTTCTCCACCTTCTCTTAAAAATATCTGAATAAATACAAAATTATTTCATAATTTCTAAATAAAAGGATACTCTCTGATAAAACTCTATATCTATAAAACTCTACATCTATAAAATTCAAATTTCCTATATTAGAAATGTTTAATTAAATAGTCTATCTGATACAAGCTAATGAAATATTTAAAGAAGATAATGATTCTTATATATTTCCTTAGCACTTACAAAAACTGAGTACAGTTCTAAGCTAGATCTCATATACATGTGCATGAACACATATACATTTACATACACAGTTTCAGTTTCCTTGGCAACAACATCCTGGTAGGGTGTTATGTGCAGAAGGTTCAACTTGTGCTGTAGTGGGTGGGAGATTACTAAGAGATATAAGACATTATCGTTTTAGTGAGTTCTGAAGTTTACGATGTCCCCAGAGGTGTGCCAAAATACCCCCTGTAGTGGAAAGGGCCAATTGCTCTATCTCACATCTTCTATGATCAAGAAGAGTGTACATACCTAGCAGCCTTCTTGCGATGCCGGCGACAACACACACCACACTCAGCACTACAGCTCTGGTATGCATTCTGGGAAACACGGAAAATGTCCAGTTTTGAATGGGGTGACCCAGATCGTAAATAGGCTCTGATCGGGCTCAGTTGTGGAGCCGAGAGCTCTGTCTCATGGACCATACAGCCCATTAGAAACTATCGAGTTGCCAGTGTCAGAGCCAAGAAAGATGCAATGTGGTGTCGATGCGAAGCTCCATTGGGAAAGATCACAATGCAGCTCCCCGGGGTTTGGAGAGGGCAATGACATCTATAGAGTAAATTATACACCTATTAAAAAGTAACTCACAGAGTGCTGCTAGGTCTGGATAAGACACGTGACTATGAGATGCCAAGTCATCCTACACTGTCCACTCTGTGCTGCACTGTGAAGATGGAAATAGCAACCAACAATTCATTATAAGGTAGAAATGGAACATTAGGACACAAAGAAATGAGTGAGCTTCATGAAAACCAGTGCAACATAAACGTCCTTTTTTTATATCATATCTATGACCAAAAGAACAAGATCAGGGACCGACATAAGCAAGGGCCTTGTAAATCCTCATAACACAGTGCAAAGCAGAAAGGCCGATAGGCGTACGCAGAAGGGATGGCTTCGCTTTATAACAGCTTACTCTTAGAGTGATTGATCCAGTCCTGCTAGAACTGCATTAGTCCTTCTTAATCATCTAATTACTTTGTAAAAGTCGCATTGCCTCTTTCTGCTGCTTCATCGGGAACCAAATTTCAACTTGAGTTCCTGAGGGGACGAACCATATTTCAACCATAGCCCTGAGGGAGTTCAGCTCATGAAGGGAGAAAACTCCAAGTTTGATTTAGGAAAGGACAAATTCAGTATGTAATTTTCAACCAAAATTAGATAATGATCGCATTATAGCCAACTCAAGAGTCATCTTGAAAACAACAATGAAAGAGTATCTTCATACTGAGTAGATCGTCAAGCAATTATGTAAACTAACCTGGTTATGCAAATCATGTAAAAGTAAACTAGCTTGAGTTAAGAGTATATATAGACTCTCAACAGTTTGTCCCTGTCTTGGGCAAAGACAAATGCCTGAAGGAGCATTCAGGGAACTGAAAGAAAAAAGTGTTTTTTATATTTATTTAATGTTACTGGTGATACTGTGCTTTAAGCTGAATTTAATTCCTGGTAGCTTTTGTGAATTGAAGTATATATAACCATAAATAAGTATAAAAATGAATAATTTAAATACGGAAATTTCCAAAGCACTTGAAAAATTTGTTATAAAAGTTGTTACTTAATTTAGTGGATAGCCAAATACAAATGATAACCATTATATGCAGCTCTGATGTTGTGCAGAAATGAAATAATCATCTGGGAATATTTTACCCAAAGTAATTATTAACTAGTAGCTATTACTTTTTCCCTGGTTTCTGCTTGACTTGTTTATTCATATTTTCCTTTGCAATTTGTCTTGCCTTATGTCCTCTGGAATGTGATATTTAGTTTTTTCTTTTTTATAATTTCAGTCCAGCTTGCATATTCCCCTAAATGTAAGCTTATGCACTGTGTTTACATGTCTATATTGAACCTTTCACTGTGCTCACTGTTAACTAGTTTCAAAGGGACCATAGGTAACTATTTCTTCTATATTGTTCATTTTAAATATTCTCAGGTAACGTGATCCTTAGACTTAAAGATTTTCAGTGAATAGTCTTAGGCATAAAGAGTATTGAATATTTGTTTTCAATGTCAAATAATTCGAATTTGTCAGCATAAGTGGATATATCCTTCAAATGGATGATGGTAAGTTTGGATGAAAGTCGCAGTGTAAAAGACCTCATATTTTCCCTACAATTTTGACAATTAAACTGAGAGCTACGATTCATATAGCTCATACTACCTATAACTGGGTCTGTGATTTTTTTTTATTTTGTTCACAGCTTAGCAAAAATATTGTATAATAGCAGATATGGTTCCCTAAACATTCTAAACATATTTTCAGGACTAAAAGACAATGCATAAGCCTTCTAATAACTGAAGAACAGTGTTTTCTCCAAAGTTCAGAAAATAACATACTTTACACATACCTCTGCAGGCTACAGTCTAAAAAGTGTGTTCCCTTAATGTTTTCTTTTCTCTACAGAGAAATGAGTGTCCCTGTGAAAGTACAGGGTTTTTATTTTGTCTTGGATTTGGTACTCCTTTTAATCATAAGAGTGAAGAGTTATTTTATCCTTTTACATTGTAACTGGAAGATGATAACTTTGCACAGAGGAAGGTATTTAATAATATATACTAGATAAAGATTGCAATGACTTGTTTATCGGATTTTCTATTTTTTGTTTTTGCCTTTTCTTTCATGAGTGATACTTCACACACTTTCTTCATGTTTTGTTTTCAAATTCCAAACTTTAATCAGTTTATTACTTTCTAACTTGCCAAATATGATATTCTTTAAAACAAATGATTTTTAATAATGCTAAATGCTAACGTGTTTTCTAAGTTTTTAATAATTTATAATTATATTATATGACTAAATTTAAAGACCTAATTTAATAAAATTACTCATTTCCAAAATCAGTCGTCTAACACATTTAAATGGGGGATATAAGACATCAGATATAAGCCTTGTTTGTCAAGCCAGCACAATTCAGTAACTTCAACAATTTATTCCTGACCATCAGTTATATCTTCATTTCTGGACAGGGTGATTATACAGCATGGAATATTGGTTAGAAGAAAGATAATGAGGGTAACTGAGAGACCAAACTGTCTTCTGCATTATATTATCAAAGTCTTACAGAGTATGAAAGAATAAAACATTTTTTACTTCTCACTGAGCACTAGAGTATTTTCTGGACTTAAATCTTTTTCTGAGACCTACCAGTTTAAAGGTGAATCTAACAAGCAAATCCTGAAAATGCCTCTTGAATCTTCTCAAAATTATACGTGAAAAAAATCAAGGAACAACAAAAAAAAAAAGAACAGTGAACTCCAGATCATATCACATACTAAAATTGAAGCTGGGGGTTGGAGATTAGGCTCAGTGGTAGAAAGCTTTTCTAGCAAGCTCAAGGCCCTGGGTTTGAACCTCAGCTGTGCCCCCCTCTAATAAAATAAAATTGAAAGCTGCCTGTTAACTAAATCTGAGCTGATTTTATACTCACTATAAGGACGAGAAAGAGTAAACAAAAAGAGTGTTGTCAATAGTAAAGTCCTACTCTCTACATTATATCAGATAATTGAATATTTAACCAAAATCAGAAGAGAAATAGAGTGAATTGAATGAGACATGTAGTTACCGCCTAAGAATATGTAGTTACCATACAGAAAACATTGTGGGGTAGGTAAGGGCTTTATAGAAAATAGTTCAAAGTTGAATAGTTGCATCTTTTAATTCTCTTATTAATAATTTGTACTCTACATATGCAGAATGTCAGAGTGGGGCTGAAGTTCCCCCATTTCCCAAAAGCTAGCAGGAAAAGAGGAACCTGGATCCTTTGTCAATTTGCAGAGATTATGAACATAGATAGATCTCTTTTCATTCAACAAGAGTAAATGAAAAGACAACAGATAGCAAAAAAAAAAAAAAGGAAGTTGATCTTCAAAAGATGAACACATTTTTCTAGCAGATGCACTGGGAGCCAAGTATATTATAGAAATATACTTGTCACTGTTAGAAGAATACAAGAAGAGAACTTCAAAATTTTATCATGGCAAGTCTTAAAGAAATGGTAATCTGGATGCAAAGTGAGCAAGATATCTGAAAAAAAGACAAATTAATGATTCCTGAACAATCTTTACTCGTCTTTCCTTGTAATATTTATGGAATACAACTGAACAAAAACAGAGCTGCTCTAGCAGTGGAGGTTAGAATATTAGCAGACAACAGAGTGATTTTTCTAGAAAGCAAAGTGTCAATACACTACAGGGGACCCAGGAAGAAAAATGACTCAGAGATTTGTATTGTCTCCACTGTGTACTTGGACCTAGAAACTGAAAGTTCCAATTTGAAACCATGACAATGTGCAGAATTTTCTCTCCAGGAGAAATAAGCCTATTTTTACGAACACATCGCTTTTGCTTATGAAGAAAGAACAAGGCTGAAACAGGAATTCCTTGAGACAGATGTACTCTGGTTGTAGAGTTTGAGTACCAGAATAGAAAAATGTTGTAGGTGGGGTTGACTTTGCTCTTTGTATTTAATCAGTGGTTCACACAAAGGCGAGAGAGCAGGTTTCCTTGAGAGAGGAAGGCTATGTTTTAAAGGTGGCAATTTGATACTAGCAAGTGGACTAGGTTTTGTATACATGGAAACACAAAGTTTACATCAGAGACCTGATATAACCAGAGAGAAAGTCAGGCTGGTCCACCCCTTCTACTTAGGGCCTCACTAAAAAAAGGATCCACTTAAGGATGAGTAACAAGAAAGTAGAGGGCAAGGGGATGTGGGATGCATGAGATTTATAACCATCTGCTGCAGCAGCAATGAAAGAAGTTTTTAAAATCACAAAAGTCACACTTTTGATGAAAATTTACCATACAAACAGGAGTATGTTATGGAAGGTAAACTATTACCATAAAGCACACAAATAATATTTTAATACTGAACTATTAGTATGTGCTAGAGTCTGTTGGAGCATAAATACCTTAACTTTGTCTAGAAAGAGTATTGAAACCAATTAAATGTAAGTTCTTTCTAAATAATTTAGCATTAGTAGAAGCCCAATTCACAGACACTCCATTTTATTAAAATACTGCCACATGAAATTGGGCCTATGAATAGTAAAAATTCACATAATGACATTCACTCAACACATATTTAATGAGTATTTTACTCTATGTTAGACAGTGGCAGACTGTTCATTCTACAGTGAACAGAATACAGCACCTGTGAGACACAGTTTGACATTGTTCTAAAACCTTGGAGGCAGAAACCTGTGTTTACATTCTTTCTCTGCCATTTGGTCTCCCACTGTGGCTACAGAAAATTTATTTAAACTCTATATCCTAGTTCCTCATTATTAAAATGTAAGAGTAATTATTTCTTATTGTATTATTTCTATTTATTTATATTACATTTATTTCCATATCTATGTGAGCATATATATATATACATGTCTCTAAATGTTATCCAGCAGTATGTTTATACATTATTATGATTATCCATTTACATGATTATAGAATCGCCTTTAATATAGGGAACAATTTATACATATGTATTACTATTATTTACTTGTACAAGTATGTGTGTATTGTATGTGTATGTATATGCATGTTTGTGTATACATATGCATATATGTGATAATACATATGCACACATGTACATAAATGTAATGTTCTCTGAGATGTCCAGAGGACCAGATCTGTTTGGATCACACTAGAATTGTGAGTGTAAAATTTGGACACATGAATAAAATCTATTTTCCTTATTGGTATAGAAATAAACACATCCACCAAATCAAAGACATACAAGGTACCTGAAACCTTTATTTTCTCGGGCAAAGATGTCGTGCCTGGCACTGCATCCAGGATTTCTAATAGGTTAAGATGTTCTCAGGGCCAGCCTGTCAGAATAAATGATGAGGTCACATAGCAACTAGTACTGAATCCTTTTCCTCTTTAAGGGCAACACTCCACTTTATCATCCCCTTTAACTCCCTCCACACCACCTTGGGCTGTAATATGTCTAGATGCTTACTCCCTTGGCAAGTGTATTAGTCACCTCTTCCAGCATTTGGACATGATACCTGATATCCATAGTTAAAGGAGGAGAGGGTCAATTTACTTCACTTTCTCAGGAAATTTAGTACAAGATAGAGAGATTCCAAGGCAGGAACATCATGGCAGAAGGATATGGTGGAGCGAAGTGGCCCCAGTGTCCAGGATGAATCAGGGGAATCATACAGAAAGGAAGGGGCAAGGATAGAACACAATACCCAAGGTCAAGCATGATCTACCCAGACACACCCGGAAGTGATTGGTCTGCCCCAATCTCCTGGGGAGGGTCCCAACCCAATCAAGTTAACACAGTCAAGCATAAACATCATAGCAAGAATGGGAAATGGGACCTCAAAAGTTTCAGAAACTTCCTAATTGTGTTCTTTAGTCACTGTGAGAAATCTTACACCCAAAGTGTAGGAACTAGTGAAAGAACTATTCCAAAAATTGTAAGATGTAATTTATCTCACCTTGCTTTTTTTTTTCTAAATCTTCCTTAACTACCTATTAAACCATTTATCTCAGAGTGTTAACCGTTCAGTGCAGCTGATCATAGGAAAATGATCTGAATTAATTCATAAGATTAATCAATGTACGCAGTAGTTGCAATGACATTGTTAAACTTAGCTGTGTTGAAGAATAGACCTTTTTTCTGCATAGTTAAATGGGCAGGGATGAAGAGAAGTGCCTAATTCACTTATTGAAAAAATATGTGGTTGAGAGCCTCCTAACAGGAATTGTTCTAAGTAACTAAGATACACTATTAAACAAAACACAACAGTTCCTGACTTTGGGATGCTTGCATTTTAACAAAGGAAAACAGCTAGGAGGAAATAAAAACCAAAATAAGAGAATCTTTAGTGTGATAGGATCTGATATATACCAGAATAAAAATGAAGAAATAATACAAGCTTTGGTTTTGATGGGACTGAGGGTGGAAATTTACTGCCATTTTTACTATGTAAGCAGTAGGCTTCAGGAAGAAGGAGGTAACATTTGGGTTTGGGGCAAGACTTGCAGGAAAAGAGCTGGTTAAAAATAAGCAAGTATCTAGTAGATGGGAGGAATGAGTGTGGAGAGAGAAGTAGTCCAGACATTTGCATCCGAGGCAAAGTGAGTGAGCGGCAAGTTAGAGCAAGAAGATGAGAAGAGACTTTCAACAGGAGAAAGCAGACTGTGTATGGCCTCGGAAGCCTTGTTAAAAAAATATGGATTTTACTGTAAGTGAAATAGGAAGCATTTGTTAGATTTCTGTCAAAAGTCTGGTATGTTTTCATTAGATGTTAGAAGAAACATCTAGTTTGATATGTTGAAAAGAGACTCAGGGGCAGATACCTCAGGAGTGGAAGCAGAGAGACCTCAGTGATGCTTAGCTGCAGAAATCCAAACATCTCAGTTCAGTGCTTGGTAATGTAATAGGGACAGAGAAAGTGTGTAAACTCTGGTTACTGTTTGAAACCAGAGTCAACGGATTTCCGGCTGGGTAGTCCAGTGGGGATCTGAGAAAGAATCCTGTTCTCTTTTCTCTTAGCATCTGAAAAGAACTGTGGACAACTTAGTAGAGAAACATTGAAGGCAAAGCAAACATGGAGAAGAAAATCAGAAACTGTCTTTTGGCCATGTTATAAAATAAACATACAATGGAAATGGATGCTAAACTCAACCCATTTATCACTTATTTAGCATAAAAAGATGAAATGCTTTGCCATCATTTTGCCTTTCTAACCATTCCCGTGAACATTATAGGAAGCAAATCAGTGAAGAGAAGTGAATAGAATCAGTGATATTCACTACTTTTTGAGTATAAATTTCACATGTTCTATTTGAAGTGAATCATGTAATCCTTTAAAATTACTTTTTTCCTCCAATTTGCTCAAATATTTGGCAGGAAAATGGCCTTATCAGGTCATCAGAAGTCTCTGCTATTGAAGAGCTAATAATACATTATTGGAATACTGTATTTAAATGGTGTAGTTGGAAGTCTATACCTACTTTCTATGTCAGTCTCAAAAGCACCAGACGATGAGCCACAGGGGAAGCCCATATGTTGGAAAGCATGCTTCACTCAGCTATTGCAACAGGATGGCTGAAGGGTCCTATAGATGGAGTTGCTCAAAAAGAGATTACATCTTGTAGCTGCTGGCAAAGAAAAAAAAAAGCATAGAAAAGTCTGTGCTAAGGGCTAAGAGCTTTATTGAAATTCTACAGAGGGCTTACAGGAACTGTGAGCTTCTGACTTGTTATCAGGTACCTGCATTTGGGCATCCTGACACTCTATAATTGAAATTCATTGCTCAACCTTTAGTCTATAAAAATGGTATGCGGTCATTAGCACTGACTGCGTGCTGTATTCTCCTGTCACTCCTTAGACCAGCTTAAACCATCTCAGATGAAATAGCCTATTTTATCTCAGATCCCGGAGTTGGCCACTATTAAAGTAGAAAGCTAAAGCAATGTTTAGCAATGTGGTAAAGATTAATGCAATAGGGCTGCTAGAGGAGGAGGAGACTTTTTTAAAAAAATTCTTTTAAAAAATTAATGCTCTCATACAGTGCCATCTCCATTACACTGCTCTTGTCAAGATGAGAATTGTTTTTTTTTTCTTTGCATTTTAATTTTTCCTGCTAATGCCCCACTGTCTACCTTACACTTGAAGAAGTATTTAAATGTGAGGTCAGCAATAAGATTACAAAGTAATATTTCAAACTCACAGATGTGACAAATTGAAGCAATTATGTGAATACTTCAGCTTTCCAAAATAAAAGCCACACTGCCATAGTTTTTATTGTTTGTTTGTTCGTTTGTTTTTTGAAATGACTGTGTAAGAGAGGACATCCTGAGTTTGGGTGACTAATCTTCCCTTGATTCTCAGAATGACTGTATTCTCGTCTTGGTATCAAGAGTTGCAGTCAGGTAGTCAGAAAGGTATCTGTTGTCCTGCATTACAACAGGAGTCACCTCATTCACTAAAGAGGGCAGCCTCGGTACTGTTACAAGTTACCTAAACACGTGGGGTCAATGAAAAATGACAATCTTGTTGATTTAAGAAATTAAATTACAAAAACATTGAAAATTATTCTACCTTTTTCTCCTACTGTTGGCCTTCATTTTACTTGAAATAGTATAGTAGAAATGTTTTTCTAAAACATCACTGGGAAAAGATTTTGACAAAATTAAAGGACCAAATTTAGGGATGTGGGAAATGATTCACATACTGTATTTTATTCTTGGTCATTCATTAACTTCATATGTCATAATTATTGAGAATATTTTTTCTCCTTCTTTCCTCCTTCCTTTTAATTGTTTTAAAGATTCCCAAGAGGTTTTTAATTTCTAATTTTATTAATGTAGTCAAACAGCATTGGGTTGAATACTAGAATACTGATATTCCTGTCTGAGATTCCTTATCATAGTGCTCCCAATATGGGCCTCTTTCCAAATTCTACCTCCACAATCTTTATACTCTAAAATGTGTGTTTGCATTTAGTATTCTGGCAGGTGTAGTTTGTTCTCCCGGGCTCTGAGTCTTAGACTCTCCTGGGAATTTCTTGCATTTGGCCAGTGACCGATTACTTTAATTCACCTCTCCCCTTACTGAGGATCACATGAATGAGGGACTTTGAAAATATGACCTAAGGGAACCCTCTGGTGATTCTGTAAGCACCATAACAATATTTTTCAAAGTATCACCTCTAAGAACGCCAAACTAGAGACAACGGAGATAAAGGCCACCAAGGATGAGCAAGCTTTGTAACAAAATGGTCATAGTGCCACGGGAGTTTGCTTCTTAAGGAAGCAGTAAGGTTACCAGCTTTGTGGATGAGTTCTTCAAGAGGTGATTCCAGGGAGCGCAGGGACGCCACGCTAGAGACACGGTACCTCAGTGTGCTTGACTAATTCAGAGTAACGTTGGGAGTGTGGTGAGCTCGTACACGGGTAGCTCAGTGTTCCTGGTGTCCAGAATAACTTTTACATTAGAGTGAGTGTACAATGAGTATTTAGATAAAAGAGAAGGAGAGAGGAAGAAGGAGAGGGAGGAAGAGATAGAAGAAGCAAAGTAGAGAGGGAGAGAAGGAGGAAAGAGAAAAGGGGAGGAAGAAAAGAAGGACAGAAAGAAGGAGAAGGGAGAGAGACAAGAAGGAAAGAGGAAGGATGAGAAAAGAAGAAAGGAGACGAGCTCAATAAGATGCCTGTGGCAGACTTATTGTGGGCCACGTGAGCAGGAAGGCCCAGCTGGACTGAGTTATTGTGGTTCCGGGAGTAGAAGATCCACCTGAGGATTATTGCCAATACAACACAAAGGAGAAGGGACCAAAAGCTAGGAGGTGGCTGTTTCCCAGGAGAAGCTCTGTTGAGGCTGGTAGTCCTGAAGGGAACTCAGCTGTTCTCACAGAAGGAGCTCAAGGCTTTGATGTGATAGAGGATGGCGGCTGTTCGCTTCAAGGGAACTCTGGTCGTCATCTCTGCTGTGAGCATCATGTCCTGAATCCAGTAAAGATTTCTTCAGCCTTTTAGTGCAGACACAGACATACACAGGACATTGCTGTGGGCTCCCAGCCCTTGATTGGATCTTTCAGCTCTCCAGTATGCAAAGACATGTTGCACACTCCTGTATGTGGCTTGTGTACATGAACGTACATGTAACTTGTAGATGTAAATGTTCTGTATTAAATCTTCTCTCTTGCAAACCACTGACTCTAGAAAAATAACTAATACAATGCCTCAACCATTCCTTTTTGGGTAATTCACTCAACCTCAAATTACAGGATGTTAATTTTCCTGGAGCCAGCTAAAGAACGTTCCTTTTCTGTGTGTCATTTTATCCAAGTCGTCCTTCAGCTCCCATGCAGGCCACCCCTCCTCTTCCCAGGCTTTTCCGGGACAGCTCTACTCCAGGTAGCCTCGTCCTTCTGATTTCTTGTAGACTTTGGTCTGTGGCAGTTTTTCATTCTGTCATCTGGAATTTTTTTTTTTTTCAGAATTTAGACATCCATACTCTTTTCCAGAAGGACTGAATCAGAAATTCTTGTGGTGGGAACCCTAACCATCACATCTTCAAACTCCTCTTTATATTTTTACATTGAATTAATTAATTTAGGTTTTGACTAAGTATTTGAGTTTATGTGTTCATCATCCCATAGATTTTTCTGGGAATAAGGTCACTAATTGTGCTGTATCTATGTCTCCATGTCATAGAATTAATATTTAAATATATATTTCAAGAATATATTATATGTGCTTATTAAAAACTATATATAATTTGATATAGTAGAAATGCCATTTAAGAGCACATATTGTAGAGAAAATAGATGCTATTTATAGTCAAACAGGGACAAACTACCAATTACAAATACTTTTTAAATTGTCTTCATGAACTAAAGAGATTATAACATAATTAAGGGATGCAAAGAAAACCTGATTCCCTCTTCAATTACTGTGCTAGCACTAAGGTTCAGAATGCCTTACCAAGTGGTTTCTGAGTCAGCCAATTCCTCCCAAAGGCAGAAAAGAGGCTTTTATAATTCATAATACTTTTATTTGCTCTCTTATTATTATACCTAAAATCAATCTGTAATACAAGAAGCATATTCATTTTTTAGGTGAGAATAACCATTTTTTAACCAAAAATAAAAACTGGTAAGTCTTCTGTCTGGGAAAGACTCTGGCAATATATGCATAAGGGAGAAGCAGAATAGATCTGGAGAAAATCTATGATCCACAGAAGAAATGAAAGGATAAGATTTAAAGAATGGCTGTTATTCCAAGGAAGAGTTCGTATATCAAAGAAGAACCTAAGGTAAAGATGTTAACTTCCACGAGCAGAGAAAAATTGCCATACTGTAAACAGTGCTAGTGGTGATCATGGTTGTATTTAGTGGGAGGTGAAAGGCAGAAGACAAAGAGCGGTTATTCATCTTCAGTGAAAGCTTGTCCAGTGAAATGCCCTGAACATTCACATATCTACAGTAGCTACACCTCTGCCTGAGTGCAATTTGTTTTTTTTTTTTTTTTTTTTTGGTGCCTGGGATGGAACTCAGGGTCTTCTGCTTGCAAGGCAAGTGCTTTAAAACTGAGCTAAATCCCTAGCCCCTTCTTCTGGGTTTTTTGAGACAGGATCTTGCTATATAGTCCAGGCCAGCCTTGAATTCACTATGTAGCCCAGGCTGACCTCGAACTCATGGCAATACTCCTGCCCTCAATCTCCCAAGTGCTGGAATTATAAGTGTGCCAAACCAGGCCCAGCTCACAAATATTAATACACATATAGTTTTAAAAATAGTTAATAAACTATGAATGATTCAATAGACTAGTACGTTTAGAAAGAAAATGCAAACCACCATGCAAAAAATAGTATAGGCAAGAATTTAAAAATTTTCCAATTATTTTATCTCCCTTTCTATCCTATAAATGGGCAAAGGAATCCCACGGGAAGAATTAAATAAAATAATTACTAGGCCTAAATGAAAAGGAAGAAAAGAGACAATATGAGAGTTTTCAATATCTATCCTAGTGTGTATCCATATGAAAAATAACATTAATAGTAATATTAGACATTAATAAAATGTGAAGAAGGGAAATAAGAGAATACTATAAACTATTTTCTTGAACTGAAAAAACTCAGTTTTCAAATTGAAAGCATCTACCGAGGATCAATAGGTAAATAACTGAGAACGCCATCTCTTGAATATTCTTAATGCACACAGAAACCTGGAAAGATTGAACACACAGGAAAGAGAAAGAAAAGGATGAAAACTATGTAAAGGTGAAATGAAAAAAAGAAAAAAGGAAAGTGAAGGAAAGATCAAAAATCAACTACAGAAAGCCAGAGGGGAAAGGAGACAAAAATTTATGGAGAATTTTGTTTCATTTCATGGGTATGTTTTTATCTGCTTTGCACTGTTTTTCTAATTTCTTGCACTTGTTACTTTGGAAATTATTAGAAAATAAACTTTATCTTTAAAATTTTAAAAAAAGAAAAAGAAGAGGACAAAAGGGGAAGAGAAAAGGATGATCGTCAACTGGCCTGAATTGTATTTGCTCCTTGATGCTTCAGGTTACCTCATATTTTAAGCTTCTCTTCACTATCCTGAGGCGAGACGCCCGGGGCACTAGTACACATCACTCTGTGATGGAACATTTTCTCATTTACTTGATTTATTTTTACAAAGCAATTTCTCTCATTATAAGTAGCTGGAGGCGAGGATCAACGTCGTTGTCGCTGCGCTTCCGAAGTAAGAGCGGGATTTTGAACGTCTCAGGGTTTAGCGTGTGTGTTGTCAGGATGCTGAAGGGGGAAAATATGATCATGAAAGAAAAGAGGACGACACCTGATCAGAGTAGAAAGAAATAGAGCAATGTGGAATGGGTGGCATGAATTCTTAGGGAAATTTTGTTCAATCCTACATAAAAATATCATTAAAAAATCAGAAGGAAATGATTGTAATTAATTCAGAGCAAAACAAAACCTTTTGGGGCTACATGTTTCAAGTATGATCTTTTTCTTAGACGCTTCAATAAACATAATTTATTAGAAGATACGTATTCCTTTTTTTTTTTCTTTTTGAGGTTAGGAGTAGGAAATTTATTGAGAGAGAGAAAGAGAGCTCCTGAAACAGGAGGGGACCCGAGTGGGTTGCCAACAAGCCCACTTTTCAGGGGAAGTTTTATAGAGCAAAATTGCGAGACGGGTACAATGTGTGTCAAAATTATGATTAATCAATAATATTACAAGTGTAGTCACGTAATATTGATCCAATGGGGAAGAAGGTCACGTAGCAAATGGACATGGAAAGAATAAAGACATTCCAGGATGGGGTGGATCTGGAGGTCTTGGTGGCCCACCTTAGTGAATGTAATCTTCAGTTCATTGTTTATCCCTCAGCCAGGGGTGTAGCTCTGGTCTTTCCAACTGAAAGATGGAAAGACCCGAGGCCTGACCTACAATGGATACGCCTCTAGCCATAGATGTAGTGTAGTATTCCATCTTATTAATGAAGATATAAAGAGGAGAGATTTCATCAGTATTTATAACTCTGGATTTAATGTGTTTCCCCAGTCATGGAGACTGAATAGAAGCCTACAGTTCACTTGTACTAAATGGTGACCATGAAGGTGCAGAGGAGGAGGAGGAGGATGCCAGGGGTGGTAGTAGTACGGGGGGTGCTGGTCATAATTTAAAAAATGTAAAAGCACCATTTATGCGCTACCAGCAGTGACAATATGGCAGGAACTATATGAGGGATTCGTCTCATGAAATTCTCTCCTCAAGCCTAGCGAAGAGGATGCCACATTTTCCATTGGAAATGAAAACTCGATTTGTTCAATCTCACCCACTTAGCAACTAAAGGTCTAGGACTCAAAGGTAGGTCTTTCTGAGTCAGAGATGGCATGTGTCTGGTTCCCGAGCTGTCTGCCTAAGAGGACGCTCCTCTCTGAATGACTCATCCCCTTCTGTGGGATTGTTTGCCAAAATGGGACTTGGGTTTCCGATTTCCTGCGTCAAGTTACAAAGGGTTTGTCGTGCCTGCATTCACACTCTTAGCTCCTGCCAGGCCTGCTGAAGAGCCATTTTATCAGCAAGGCTTTCCACTCCCCAAACAACTTGTGGATTTTGTTCTCCCAAGCAAGCAACTTGTCACATCTTCTGTTTTCTCAGAAGTTTCAAATACAAAGAAGCCTAGTTCTGTTTTGATTTAATTTCCCTTTTCATTGAAAATGTCTCTATATAGTCTGAACATTAATGTCCAAAGTCTACCATAGTATCTTTCCTGTTTTGACATGAAAGATCCTACCAAAAAAAAAAAAAAAAACAAAAAACCAGTTTCTCTCTCTTTTTTTTTGAAATTCATTCAACAGATTTCTTTTCCAATCAGGTGTTGAAAGGGTAACATAAGTAACCACTGCTTGAGTCATCAACTATGTCTCTGTTCTGAAAACTTTCTTTTATTTCTCTACACAGAACCCCATGACAAAGAAATGAGAAAAAAAGAATGCTTAAGGTGAATTCAGCTAGAAAGGTGACTGATTTCTGACTCGCTCTCCCCAGAACACACACACACACACACACACACACACACACACACACACATACACACACATACACACACATTTCACTGGGCATTTTCTATAAATTACAAAGGTACTAAGGCTATTTGAATCTCTGATTCCTTTTGCATGGAGTTAGTAATATATGCCGTATATAACCCAAGAGATAGAGATAAAAATATATGATGTGAACTCTCTTTGGAACTAAAAGTTCATACAAATTCTTAGTAAAATAAATTTTCCAATTTATAAATGATTGAATTTAGTACTAAAGGGAGGGTTTAATTTTTATCCTAATGGTTAAGTTGTTTAAATAATTTATTTTCTATCAAAATAATTTAAACTGAAACCTAGTCAAACCAAAAATTTAAAAGCTAGTTTATAAGTGACAAACATATTAAAGAGACATTGAGGGAAAAGTGCATGTGTCAAACTCTTCTTGAGATTATGAACAAATTTTCCTGAGGTCACTTTACTGCCCTATAAATACAAATCCTTCCAAAGAATGAAGTTGCATGAGATAATACACACACAAGATACCATGATTTTACTTAAAATGTAATCATAATACCCACGAGTATTTGTATTTCCAGGGGGACGAGGCCATGTGGAGGCCTCCAACAGAACAAATAGCATAGAAATTATTTTTGTATTAAGATCCTCCATGCCCTATAAACAACAAAAATAATAGTCATAATAATAAAGAGGAAACAATATAATTGTTTAACAGACTTTTCAGAAAGCCAAAGGAAATGCCAGCACACTACAACTCAGGTCATCTTTTACCATGATCCAGAAGATGTGTGTCAATCTAAACTAGGGAAAAAAAAAAAAACAAACCTAGAATATTACTCATTGTGTATCCATGCCCAACTCTCTCACCTCAATTTCCTGACCTATAACAATGGTGTAAGGTTGGAAAAGAGATTATGAACAAATTTAGCCTTAGAAAATCTAAAAATTAAAAAAGTGATTGGAAATCAGCAAGTTTCTCTAAATTCTCAGTGAAATTAGTAAACCAAAACCAGACACTTTCTTGTTTTCTTGGAAAAAAATTTCCATCAGTTAGTTTCCAAGCTGAGAAAAAAGCATTTGAAATGTTAAATTTCTAGGTAGCTTCTGATTTTATCAATATTCTATTTTCCATAAAAATCAATGTGACCAAAAAGGATGTTTATACCTACTACCTGTTAACATGTATGAGCATCACAGACAATATGCTATAATAGGAAATTCTGTAAGATTAGCTCTTTGAATATGGAGAAGTTATTAAGGGCTTCATAAAATGATACTGTGCATGTGAAATTGTAATGCTAGTTATAGAGATTAGTAAATACCAACCTGTAGGGAGAGTGTATTAATTAAAAAGCACAACATTCCAAAGAAGATATTTCAGCTGTAATAAGAATAGGCTGAAGAAGGAAATAGTACTTAATCAAACCGAAAGGGCAGGGAGAGGAACAGGAAAAAAAGAAACACCAAGATATAGGATGTACAGATACAAATCCCCTATGATGAATGTTATCACTATGTATACCTAAAATGTACCATTAAAATAAATGTTTAAAAAAACTGATTGCCTGTCACCTACTTTTCACTCGTTTTTCTCATCTAATGCTCACGATAATCCTGGGCTTATCTTCATTTTACTGGCAAGGATCTTAGAGACTTCGAATCATTTCTTCCGAGTCATATATCTGTGGGTCAATGCTTGAAATCATATTCCAGCCGAAAACTCCAGTGGGGACAAATATCACTATTATCTCCTGCATCACATGTTTTTTAAGGAATAAATAAAATTTAGCTTAGCTGTCCTTTTTCTTACCCTGGTTTTAGCCATTTGTGAATTCAAAGGGATGATGTTCATCCAAGATATTTTTTTAATTTCTTAGGCAGACTCTGATGTTGGCTACATGCTCAATTCCTTACCAGCATAAACTTCAGACTTGGTAATCCTCTGTAGCTTTTATTTCATCCACTTTTTCAAGCAGATGCCGGTTGCCCAAGCAGCATCTACAACCACTGCTCAGCAAATTCTTCTCCAGTTTTACAGCCTCGAGTGCTTTCCATGTTTCTTACTTATGGTCAATTTTGTCGGAACCATAATGTTGAATTAAATTCAGAAGAATCTCCCTCCACCCCTTTGTACTTCTATGTTTGAATATAACTTGCTACAGTGATACACTGTCCGTATGTTGGAGTTTCTTCTGGCAAGAAAAATACAGATAACTTTACTGGAAATATAAAGCTTATTCCTCCAGATAAACCAAAAATATCCTTTTCCTGAAATAACTGAGTGCCAGTGAATGCACGCTCATTTATAATTGTTTTTCAACACCGCTAGTAAAAGAGATTTAACCAGGAAATATAATGTACTAGATATTGTTATCGATGGTTGAGACTAATAGCTCTAATAACTTTAAATATCTCATAATTACTAACACATAGTAACACTGTACAAATGATGAAGAAATGAACAAATGAAGGTTAAAGTTGTCTTCCGTTGTTCTTTAACCACCAATCCTCTTCCACACATGTAAATCCCTTACTGAACCTACTCTTGGAATTAATAGTGAGACCCACTCGCACACCAAATTTCATTTTACTGATATCCCAGCAGCAACTTTTATTGCTCTTCTCCATTTCATCTTCTTGCCTTGTATCATTTCTAGCCTTACAACCATTCAACTCAATTGACTAAGCTGCTTTTCCCTACGTTTTATCATGACTTTGGCAGCCCCTTGGAAAGAGTGTATGTGTGTGTGTAAGTGTGCATGTGTGTGTGTGTTCCCAGTGCGACAAGAAGGGGAAGTTTAGAATTTATATAGTACTCCTTTCCAGAGATTTTCTTTCTTTCTCCATAATAAAACTTGATTGATAATTCTAAATCCACAGTAAGAGCCATAATGGAAGATATGGATTACTATAATGGTTATTTGTGACATTATCCTACACAGAAAGACAAAGAAAATCTCACTTTTAAATCCTAAGAGGAAAAGAGTATAAGGATAAGTGATTTGATGACATCTAGGTACACCACAGTTCTTCTGTATCTTTCTTTCTCCTCCATAAAGTTTTCATGGACAGAGTTTTTATATATTGTGAAGTTTCTATGGGAGGGAAACCTGATAAAAGAATGATTTGACTGTTACTTTAGCAATGGGACGTTATTTTCGAATTTGGTGGGGCTGAAATGGTGTATAGGGTTTATCAATAAAATATAGGACAGCTACTTAAATTTGAATTTCAGGCTAAAATTAGAAATATGTTCACTGTAAGTATACACTATCAATATCTGTCTAGGATGTATCCATATTAGAAAAGACATTTGTTGTTTAAATTCCAGTTAACTGAGTACCTTGTATATTTATTTGCTAAAACTGTCAACTCATCTTATTTTTTCTATTTTTAGCCTCTTTAAAAATATAATCTAGGGAAACTGAGGCAATTAAAGTTATACAGAAAATAATTTCAAACTTATTGTTTTATATCAAAATAAATCACAGCAACATCTTTTTAAACATGTGTTTTTTTCTGCAGATCTTTATATATGGCTTTTTGGCTATTGGAAAAAAATAAAAGAATTACTTGAAATAAGGACAGATTCATTATAAGGAAACTGAGGCTACATACAATACCAAAAGAATGACTACAAAAGTAACTTCTGGAAAAGTTACCAAGAGGGTGCTGAGGTAGGAGTTGAGGGCTGGGGAAAACCAGGCAGAATGTGTCAAAAGTCATCAAAACCCTGTGGACATGCACAGAACCCAGGACCCAGAATGACTCCCCGGGCTCCTACACACGGTACACTGAACCAGTCAGAAGCAATCTATTCTAATCCCTCACTTGAATCTTGTGCTGTTATTCCCAGCGCCAATTAGAAAACCGCTGTTCTCAATCCTTCCTTTACAACTGGTGGGAAGCCAAGCAAGTCTTCCCATAGGGTATTTTAGACCTAGCTCCAGGCCCAGAGAGTCACTGATAGGACAACTCTCCCGATGCCTTATCTGCCTGAAGCGGAAGCCAATTCAGAAATTATAGGTACAAAATACCCATTTCCTTTATCCTCTGGTCCAATGTGTTTCATCTGTTCACCAGCCCACTTCCACCCTGTAGAGTGTACCTCTTTTCTACCTTTAGTAAATGTACTTCTACTGCCTTTCCTGGGTGTCTTGTGCAATTCTTTTTGTAGGACACCAAGAACCTGGAAAGAATCCCCCTCACCTACCATCAGGTCACAGAACTGGGACTCTTCCCATTGGATAGATGTGACCTCGGGTGCTTAGGGTGCTTAGCTCCAACCACACTCACTGTCTGGGAGTCTTTACTCAAGCTCCAATTTCCTAATGCACAATTGGTCATCTAGGATCACACTCCTGTTTCTATGGCCAGTGCGGTGGGTCTTGCTGACAGAGAAGGTTAGGAATGCGCAGTAGACAAGCACAGAAACTCCTGAGACATATTAAATGTAGAAAGAGCTCCACCTTTTGCCATTTTCTCTCTGAGGAAACTAACAGAAATACATTTAAATGCTTCCTTAATACAAAATTCAAATTAGTGATAACATCTACATACTTGCTTTATTCTCAGTGTATTTTGCAAGGTCAAATATTTGGTGCCTAAGAGCAAGGTAGGCAGTGGATGCCCTTAGCAGTTAGATTTCGATAAGCAGCAGGGAATCAGTTAGAGAAAACACGAATCTTTTATATCATTCTTATCAAGTAAAGATGATTCAAAGATTAAGAATCAGAAGACTGAACACAACACAATGAAGTCATAAAAACACAAGATTAAATGAGAGAGCTGAGAGAGCTTGAATTACCTTCAATTCTGCTGGTATGGTAATGGGTTTTTCTTCATAATCTGCATTGCAGAAGAGTAATTTAGCTGTAGAGCTTAGTTTGCCCACAAAGGGCAGAAACATTTGCAGGCTACCCGTACATCATGATTTTAAGCCAAGACCCAGTGGTGTGTATGAATATATGTGTATAGATATATATGTTAATGTGTGTGTGTGTGTGTGTGTGTGTGTGTGTGTGTGTGTTTTGTTTCAAGACACAGTTTCCCTGTATAGTTTAGGCTAGACTTGAACTCAAAACTCCTCCTGCCTTAGCCTCCCAAATGCTGGGATTACAGGCATGCAGCTCATTAATATTGTGTTACATGTATGTGTTGTTGTGTGTGTGTTATATATATCACATCCTGTTAATAGCCAAAACGGCTCTAATCAAGCAAAATTCCTCAAAGAACAGTGAACTGAGGATAAAATAAAACAATGACAAGTCCATGAAAGCCCAGGAGAACAAAAAAAAAAGTCGAATAATGTAGGAGAGTTGACCTTTGGAAAAAAGAAAATAGCACTTAATGAGTTTTGCATATTTTTGGCTTTTCTTTCTGACAGGACGCCTAAGTCTAAGTTGCTACATGACGTAAAATTGAACAGAAAAATGGTAGACAAATCTCTAGCTGATTTCTAAAGTTAAAATAATTAAGATAAAGATTTAACTGCTCCTCTTCTGTAAGAGTGATAAGTTTATCAGAACTAATCCAACCTAAGTATCCTTTAAAAAAAAACAAAAAATAGTATTATACGGTGACCTCTATAAAATATCATTTACAATATCCAGGATGTAATCCTAAGGTAACATACATTGAAATAAGAAATCAAAACAGCTATTCAAGATAAAATGGTACTGAACCAAAGATGATGACAACATTAGAAGTAGCTAGAGAATTTTAGCACAACTACTATAACTATGCTGAACAATAGGAAACTGTGCCTTTGATGAATGAAAAGACAGAAAATCCTTGTAGAGAAATATAAATGCTAAAAGAGAACTAAAGAAATAATCTAATATTGAGAAATACCATATCAAAATTTTAAAAATACCAATAATTCAGGTGTCAAGGAAAAGAATGAACATGAATCTAAATCAACAGGAATTATGTAATCTAAATAAACAGAGACAAAAAAATAGTTTAAGAAGAAAAACATGAGCACATTTGCTCTGTTGGTAGATGTAGTCACAGTTTCACCTTACTCTGCTGGGTGGTGATGGTCATTCTCAAATCCCCAAGATGAGAATTTGCTTTACAACCACGACTGAGAAACGACAATCCTGGAGATTTTCTTTTGCACTGTAAATACTCCAAAATTGTAGATTAAGCCGTGCTCTCCCCTGTGTGTGAGGTGTGTGTGTGTGTGTGTGTGTGTGTGTGTGTGTTCATGTTCAGTATATTAGAATAGTGGTTCCACTCTTTTACTCTTTATAGCATACTGAACAGCTAGATATTTTAAATGCCAATGCATATAAGTGTATGCTTACTTGTGAAAAATATATGTGTATACATACAATAACATAAGTATGTTTATATAGTAACTACGTCAACCCACTTGCACATGCAATAATATGTATAGTGAGAACAAATGTTTAATTTTTGAATATTTTTAATGTATGACAGAGCTATATAAAGATCTCATTTCAGTTTCACTTTCTGTATCTCTTTCCCATTCAATTTTAGTTTAAAAAACAGCACAAACAAGATATGTATGGACATATCCAGTTGTGTGTGTGTGTGTGTGTGTGTGTACATGATGCCTAAAATTATGGCACTCATGTCTATTCTCTAAACTTGTAATTGGTGGTGGTAGGGTATATTTACCCAATACATGCCAATTTTTATATCAATTTATTAATTTTATTAAAAGAAAGTATTTTAAGTTTACTCTTCTCTTTTCTTTTCACTGCATTTTACTCATAATGTGTACATGTATGACATTTCACCAGAAAATAATTTATGAGAAGACTTTAAAACTTTTCATTTTAATTTTCATTTTACCTGAATTTTTTTCTAAAAATATGGCATTTATCACCTACTACTTGTACTGTCTTTATTTGAAGATGCTTTTGAATCTTCCAAAAAGGCCCCTAGGGTGCCCCACCCTGGCCTCAGCACCTCTGTACCTTGTGTAATTAATACTTGAGGACAAAGGACCAAAGGAAGAGCAATACCGAAGGAAATTCCTGAAAAAAAAAGGGAGCAGCTGAGACAGAGTGCAGTCCAGGGAAAATGTTGCCTATGAGAATGTGCAAAAGTATCTTGGAACAGAGTTCATCTTTGAGCAGGATACTGAGCACAGCAGATAAGCACTGAACAGTCCTGGGAACCTGAGACTCCTGGGGGAAAAGAACATTACCACTTCTCAAGAGTTAGGAAAACTTGAGGCAAGACAGTACCCAAATTTGGAATTGGTTTCTGCACCCAGAAACAGAGTTCATGTGGAGGGACAAGAGAAAAAGAGAGCGAGAATAGAAGGAAAAAATAGAAACAAATCTTTTGTAAATAAGGAGAGGAAGAAGAGTTAAAGGGAGGGGAGGGGAACGGGAGAAAAAAGTAAAAGCAAGATGTATCAGGCACAGGTACAAATTCCCCATGATGTGTGTTATCATTATGTGTATGTGAAATGCAAAACTAACATAATTTTTTTTAAAAGGAGGAAATTTTTAAAGTTTCACAAAAAACTTAAAAAAAAAAGCAGAGTTCATACATGAATCTGCCATAATATCTTCAGTTATTCATTGTCTTACTTAAATGTCCAACTTCTTTGCTTTCATGGAATCTACTCTCTGTCATTATTGCCTTCTTTTGCAATTACACATTTAATTTTTTTCTATATAAGATTGCATGGAACAACACTTGGTCGGCATGTGACCCTCTCCAAACTTACTCCCTTGAATAGTTTCCATAATATTTATTGAATAGACAATGTAAATATATTTATATTGATAATTTGGATTTTGAATAACTATATGTCTTAAAAATAATCTATATTGAGAATACTTCATTAGTTATGATTCTTTTAGTTGATAAAAATTCAATTATACTATAGGAGTAACAACTAATTGATAAAAATGAGCCCAAATAAAAAATTGGCTCAAATAAATAATACAAATATGGGCATTGGGAATGTGAATTTGTTCAGGGGTTCTTATAACATCATCAGATCCAGTTTTTCTCTGTGGCCCACTTGTTTTTGAAGTTGACCCTACTCTTTTATTATGGTGAAAAGATGACTGGAGAAGCTCCAATCTCACATCATCAAATCTAGAAATAAGGTTAAAAAAACAGTCTCCTTTCAAGGTGTGGTGGCAAATCTGATTAGCTGATTTTTCTCACCAATTCACTAGTTGAAAAGAAATCACTGCAGCCACAGAAATACAGTATGTTTATTCAGAGCGCTCCCTAAATAAAACTCACAGGCTAGAGTTACATCTTCGGGGGAATGAATGCTGCTGATGTAACCGGCATAACATCCTAATAGGAATAGAAAAATGGCATCTCAAACTGCATTTCCCACCAAGCGCTAAATTTCTTTGTAATTTTGAAGATCCTTCCAAATTTCTGCAGTTGTGGGTGTTTATCACTAATGATGTTTTACTGCCAAATGTACCATATGTTGATTTTTTTCTAACCACTTTTCAGCAAAGGAAGATGAAGGGGCCAGCAGGAGCCATTTAAATCCACTTATGCTGAAAGTGGATTCTTCACTGTCACACAGCTGATATTGACACGTGTCCCAAAATTCCCTTCTGAGACGATGGAACTGTTTTGACAAGTCTTAAGGTTAGAGTGATTTTCACGATTCCGGTGGTTGTTATTTCCAGAATCTACTGCTGTGTGGCACTATCTATAAATCTCTTGACAAAAAAAAAAAAAGCCCACAAGAAAACAAAATTTAGCAAAACCACATAACAGAATAAAATATTTTCATGATTGTGTCAACATCATATTTCAAATATTTATACTACAGCACTCTTTTGTTAAATCCAATTGTAAAATGTATTGTAAGCTTTAATAACTACTTAATATAGCCTATTATTACAGTATTATTTTAAATTAAATTAAAATTTTTATTGGTTAAGAACACCTAACATTAGATCTATACTTAACAAACTTTTGGCTCAAAATACACTCTTATTAACTGTAGGTACATTGCTGTATAGCTCTCTAAAAGTTATTACAGTTTATTACCTCCTCATTGATTCTATATGTTAGATTATTTTACACACTTAAAATTAGCAGAAGCATGTAGTATTTGTATTACTGTTAATGTTTTATGTCAATTACATAATATCTTGAATTTTTATGTTATACTTTGCAAAAATTTCTTATTTTTTAAAGACCAAATAGCATTTCATTGTATGTATATGCTACGTTTTCTTTATCATGGATCTGTTAATGTACATTTAGCTTGTTTCTACACCGTCATTATTATGAATAATGCTGCAATAACATAGGATTTCTAGTGACTCTTTAAGATCCTGATATCTACTCCTTGTGATAAATGTTTTGAAGTGAGATTACTGGAATACATATATGGTAGTCATATTTTAACAGTTTTGTCTTTATTTCTTAAATTTTGAATTTTTTATTAGAATGTTTGCAGGACACGCTAATTACATACCTCACGGGGAGTTAGTAAGTGTAAATTACACATCTTAAATTTTTTTTTTCATTTCCTTCTTCTCTCCTTCCCCACTCCCTCCAGGTTTTGGTGCCCTTTGGTCTTGCAAAAGATCTATCTCCTCGTTTCTTATTACCTACCTTTTACTCTTTTTTTTTTTTTATTCTTTGGGTTTCTCATATAAGAGAAATCACGCAATGTTTGAGGTTAGGTCCTGATTCATGTCACTCAATATTATAATTTCAAGGTACATCCATTTTCCTACAAATTACTCAAGTATATCCTTTATGCCAGAGTAGTAAACCACTGTGTATAAATGCCACATTTTCTTAATCCATTCATCTGTTGATGACATAGAGGTTACTTCCAAGATGTAGCTTTTCAGCAAACTTCATAGTGTTTTTGGTATGGGCTGTACAGTTTGCATCCCCATCAGCAGTGTGCAAGAATTGCAATTTCAGCCAGAAAAGGTGGTGCATATCTATAATCCCAGCACTCTGAGAGGTTAAGGCAGAAAGACTACAAATTCAAGTCTAATCTGGGCAATTTAGCTAATTAGTTAAGACCTTGTTTTAAAATAGAAAATAAACAATGTAAAGGGCCAAGGATGTAGCTCAATGAGAGGCCCTGGGTTCAATCCCCAATTGCAAGAAAAAAGGAAAAAAGAATTCCAATTTCTCCACATTCTTGCTAATAATGATTTATTTCTTTGTTTGATAATAACTGTCCCAATAGCTATTAGGCAATACCCCACTGTGGTTTTGATTTACATGCTGAAGTTTAGCAATGTTGGATATTTTCTCACGTGCTGTCTGTTGGCTATATATCTTCTTTGAAGAACTGACTTTTCAAATCTTTATCCCATTTGTAACTAGGTTGTAATGTTTTATATATTATTAAGTTATGGGAACTTCTTAGATATTTGGATATTAACTTTTATTAGATCCATAATGCCCTTCAGGACCAGGACTCTGGAGACCCAAAAACCTTCCACTAGGCCCTGACCCTGATAGGTTCCACATCTCCCAGCAGCACCACTCGTAACCAAGCTTTTAACTCATGGGCCTTGAGGGGCATTCAAATTGCAATTGCAGTACAAGGGCGTGCTTTTCACCCTGCTGATTATTTCCCTTGCTCTGAAGATGGTTTTCAGTTTAATAGAGTCCAAATTGCTCTTTTCTGGTTTTGTTGTTTATGATTTTGCTTTTACCCATGAAACCATTGCAAAGACCAATGTCATGAAGCATTTAGCTTGTGTTTTACTCTTGCAGTTTTACAGTTTAATGCCTTATGTATGTCTTTAATTCACTTGGAATTGACTTTTCTGATTTTGTATATGGCACTATAAAAAGATACAATTTCGTTCTTCCATTCTACAATATACACTAAGTCGAATTAGACATGGGTGTGTCTTATCCAATATGCGGTTGAATTCAGTCTGCTAGTATTTCATTGATGATTTTTGCATCTATATTAATTAGGGATATTGGCTTCTGGCTTTCTTTTCTGTGGTGTCTATGACTGGCTTTGGAATCAGAAGATGCTAGCCTCAAAGAATGTGTTTGGGAATGTTACCTGCTCTTCAATATTTTAGAAAATTGAAAAGGATTATCATCGTTTCTCCATTAAATGTGTGTTACAAATCACCAGGGAGGCCATCTGGTCTCGAGTCTTTTTTATTCCCATTGTTGTTGGGAGATTTTGATCACTGATTCAGTCTCCATACTTATTATTATTGTTGTTGTTGTTGTTTCTGAAAACAACTTTCTCACTTCTTAGCCTTTTGACTGAAAAAATATAAAAATAAAATTTTATCATTTTTATTTTTTTCTGTTGGTTTTTATATTCTTTTGTTGTTCTTTCTGCTCTATTGCTTGTTATCCACATTCTACTGTGAACTTGGGGCTTAGTTTGTTCTTCTTTGAATAGTTCTTGATGTATAAACCTAGGATGTTTGTCTGAGATCTTTCTTTATTACCTTTTTATGTTAGACATTAACTTTTTAGCATGAAATAACTTGAGATTTACAGGAACTTACAAAAATAGTACAAGGAATTCTTATATTAATTTCAGATACCCCAGTTATCTATATTTTATCACATTTGTGGTAATCTATTTTTCAAATATTTAAAACTGTTACAGACATGATGCCACTTTATCCTTGAATATTTCTATGTTTTCCCAAAACATATTCATGTGTTCCAATACCAAAATCAAAAAACTGACATGATAACGTACTGCATATCTTATTCAAACCTTGTCCATTGGCGTACTTATACAATTTCTTCTTTTTAATCCTTTTTAATGTAAGGTAGACTTTTATCACTATGAAACTTCACTGTAAAGTTGCATTTCATGTCTTATATACTGTGTTTCCATTTTTGTATGTATCAAGAAGTTTTGGCATTTCTTTTTTAACATGATTTGAGCCTAATTGTTAGTTGAGAATGTATTATTTAATTTTCACATGTTTGTAAATCAATCAGTTTTCTTTCCTCCATTTTCTTCTAGTCTCATTGCATTATGTTTGGAAAACATACTTGGTGTGATTTCAGTCTTCTTGGTTTAGTTAAGACTCTGTGTGGGGGGGGTGAGTGGGTGTAACATGTGAGCTATCCTGGGAATCCCTCACATGTGCTTGAGAAGAGTGCGTATGCTACTATTGAACAGAATGCTCTATATTTCTGTTAGATCAATGGCTGGGCAAATAAAACTTAAACTAATAAATTTAGCCTATATAAGCTACAGCTTACTTTTTATTTAACATAATTTTGAGTCCTATTGTATCTCACTGTATTCCAGTCATGTTGGTCTTTGTTTCTAAAACTATCAAAGCCTATTTCTACTTCTAAGGCATTATGCATCCCATTCTCTCAGCTAAGGGGACTTTGCCCCCTCTGTGTAGTGGAGAGTGGCCTCCTTGCCATCATTTAGGATTCAGTTCATGGGGTACTTATGTAGGGACCCCAGCCTTAGGGTTTCGCAATATCATTGCACCTAAACTTTTCTTCTGCAGCACTTTTACAACTGTGATAATATATTTATTTATATTGTTTTGTTTGTTTACTCCCTTACACTGTCTTTGCTTCTGTTTTTATGGAAGCATTCATCTTCCATCTCATCTATTTTGAATTGCAGTTTCTAGTAGAGTGCCTAGCCTTTATTAAATGGTCAAGAATTGTTCTGTAAATAAATGAATAAAAAATGAAAGATCAACTCCAATCGTATATTTTCAGTGACTTTTTTAAAGCAAAAAAAAAATGTGAAAAGACTATACCATATATATGCACAAGACTTTTAAAATAAAACAGGTTGTGCTTTACATGATACTTTTTAAGTATTTTTATATGTCTGCACCTTTGCAAAGATAAAGGGAAGATAATTAGAACATTTTTATAAATTAATAAGTAGAATAATTTATGTACAAAAAGTAATGGAAATTCTTATTTTCACAAAAGGGTCTTCAGTATAAGAAAAGGATTATGGAATCATACTTTTCCTTTCCAAACAAGGGTTTTGGCAGATGAGTATTTGACTTGTTCAAAATTTTATATTGAGTATTTAATAAATTCTTGATACTAGATGGGCTTTTCTGTAAGAAAATTAAACAGCATGTGACGAAGCATGTGATAGTCTGGTAGGGCGAAGACCAGGGAGGATTTCCCAATAGCAAAAGAGTAGAATATAAAGTTCATTAATGGCAGGTCTGTGAGCGACTCTTATAAATATGAAAGGCAGAAAAAGGGTATGGAAACATCAGAGCTTTGAGTACTGAGTTGAAATGTGTGATTAGAAAATAGGATAAATGGTAAACTCCATGCATATCACATATGTAATGTCATCTGTACGAGTCTGAAATGCACACTCTGATTCTGGCAGAGTCCTGAAGCACTAACGAAACCTCATTTTGACTGACACAGGTCATCCATCAGCTCCTGGTAGTCTATCTGCTTCATTTGCTCACCCATTCATCAAATAAATATTTGCTGAATATCAGTAACATTCCACACTCTGCTTTAAAATAGAGAAAACTAATGAATGAAAAGCATGCTGGGCCCTGCCCATTGTGCAATTTGTACTGGAGAACAGAACACTGCAGCGGGGGAGGAAACAGTCAAGGAGGACACTTGTAGGGGAGACTATGGAGGTGCGCACAGGAGAGAATTCTTCAGGTATTCTCTAAACATCTTCCAGTGCTTGGACAGAACCCAGAAGACATCGGAGATACTAAGAGTCTTCCAACTTTGTGGCCAAAAGGAGATAAACCCTAAGAATAGTTTTCTCTTGGAAAAGTGCACAAGGTAAACACAGTGTCAAAGATACCTCTCTGATTCTTTGTAGGCATCCAAGTTCATTTATTTGTTTGTTTGTTTGTTTGTTTGGGTGCTGGGGATCGAACTCAGGGCCTTGCACTTGCTAGGCAAGCACTCTACCGCTGAGCTAAATCTCCAACTCC
Source organism: Hystrix cristata (assembly GCA_004026905.1). Classification (NCBI taxonomy): domain Eukaryota; kingdom Metazoa; phylum Chordata; class Mammalia; order Rodentia; family Hystricidae; genus Hystrix; species Hystrix cristata. The sequence continues at coordinate 48,705 of PVJO010006016.1, read as the reverse complement.
AAGTTCATTTAGAAAGAAGGAAATAGATGCCTGGATCTGCTTTACAAAGGACTGATATGGCACCATGGTTATTTCCCAGTATATCAGGGAAGAGCTTTGGGAGTTAGGGTGGGTTACTGAGGTGTGAAAAAGTCATTGGATTGGGATTGCATTTATTGATAACTCTGTTAGAAAACTGAAGAGACAGCAGTGGAAGACAATGAAAACTCACTTGACATTCTTAAGTACTAAAATCAGTGCTTGTATTTATAAATATTTCTTTCAGTGTTTATCAAAAAAAGTATAGCATCTCAGTAGTTTTATTTCTGCCTTTTGGCTTCTCATTATTGAAAAAGAATTGTTCGTGGCTTTCCCAATTTCACAATTACCAATGTGTATGCCAATATTTTTTTTTTCCTCTAAAGATGAATACTACCTTATTAAAGGAGTCCTCTAATCTTAGATATTTTAGTTATTTCTATTTTTTAAGAGTATAATTTGTCAAGGGGTTGGGGATTTGGTTCAGTGGTAGAGCACTTGGCTAGCAAGCACAAGGCACTGAGTTCAATCCCCAGCACCCCCCCAAAAAAGTAAAATTTGTCATACAAAGAAAAATATAACATGCATATTCTGTCACCTTGTTTACTATTATTTTTAATATCCTTTCCCAGATTTTATTCAATTGCCAAAATACATTTGATTTTGAAGTTCACACAAAGAGGTGCAGAATCAGTATTGATAACATGTGGCTCTAGTGTTCTATGCAGGTATTTTATTATGTGATTACCTACACAACTGAGATAAGATTAGGTATGTGAGTAATGATGCCCTGTGAGGATACAGTGTAAACTTGACATTTTTTTTTAAAAAGAGGAGAGGTTTGTTTCACAGTTTCAGTCCATGGTCAGTTGGCTTCAAGACAGAAATAGGATGTATACTTTACTAAGCCCTATTATGATGCAAGATTGACAATCATTTTCATTCACGTGTCAGGCAATGTGATAGAGAAAATTGATACAGCCCAAAATCTCGGAAATAGGCCACAGATCTTAAAGCTAAATTTGTTTGACCAATCTAGCTACCATCAAGATCTTATTTTTATACTACTTTGAAAGCTTTCAACTGACCTTCAGAAAAAGTTCAGTTTTAAAGGTTATAGATTTCAATTAAAGGAAAAGTATGATAGATCCTGTTAAAATGAATATAGACCACAAACCTTAATTCGTCTATATTTCTTTAAAATATACTATCAGTATAAGAGTTTGAAGATATAAAACACAATAAATGCAATTGTCACTAGAAAAGTTCATCAGTACATCATGTACTGTAATATGGCCAACATGTAATAAGGCCAAAAGTTTTCATAAAAAAGTTATAAACACTGAGTTAAAGATGATTACATATGATATTTAAGAGAAAAGAAATGAACAATTTATTAATTCATTTGTAGCCAGTAGAGATAACAAAATTAAGTGATCAACCTAGTGTTCCTTTCTTAATTTAAAAAAGTCTTATTTACAGTATACTGCATTTTAACAAAGAAATATATCATTCTGTCCCCACAAATATTACTACATAGCATCCTTAGATCTCAGTTTATTTGCTTTTGTTTGTGTTAAACATAGAACACTTTTGTAGTATTTATATTCTTATTTACCATTTTCTGTGACTGTGGTGCTTATATAGTCTCTGAAAATATTAAGGGATTAATATACTTGGCATTATTCAGGACAAATCCAACTCAGTATATTGTCAGTGGGTGACAAGATGACCAGGGAAGAAAGGTAGCACAGTGAAGCTTAGTAATAAAGATTAGTAATTTCCAAATGAACTTGTTTGTAAAAGTCCAATGGTAAATTGTTCTAATAAAATAATTTCACTGAACTATTTAGTGAAAGGAACAAATGGGAAACTGAGAGTTTCTTGGCTAAATTTAAAATCATTATGCTTTTACTCTCACTCTTCCTATGAAACATAAATACTGTTGAAAAATTCTACAAACATCGATTATTATAACTTTCCCATACTCTGATCTTTTAACATGGTACCCAGCATTGTTGTCACAGCTGCCTCAGAACTTGTACAATGTGCTTACAAACTTCTACTCAAAAGATGTCTGAGTAATAACTTTCCTCTCTCCTCACTGGAGTGTCCATGTGGGAGGGCCCTCTCCAACATTCTCCGAGGAGACCCTATGTCCTATGGTTCTTAGAAAAGAAAATGTAGTACATATGTTGTTGATAGTGAAGAACTCTGCCAGACAAATAAAGGGCCCCAGGTGTACAAAAGAAGGAAACAAGTACTGCAAGAGATGCTTCTAGCTTTGTTGCCCCAATAGATTTGAAGTGCCTGCTAAATGCTTTTACATTCTTGGACAGTGACATTCACAGGGTTTTAGGAAATTTAACTAGTGCAATCCCATCAAACTGAGAATAGCTCAGAAGAGTCATGAAGGGAAATAAGGTTAGATGAGAACAGTAAAGCATATTGATATAATTCAATTACTGCAAAAATACATTAAAGGCAATTTTGATCTTATGTTTCCCCACAAGTACAACTATTAAGAAATCCACATTACATGTAAGAACCAATATGTTAAAATTAGGGTTAATATATCAAAATGTAAAAATCACAAAATAATATGTAAGAAGGAAGCTGTATTAGTTACCTTTCTAGAGCCAATGGTTTGGAAGAGAGTAGATTTAATACAGAACATTTACAAGTTACAACATTCACTCATAAGCCAAATGCAGGAAGAGTGTAGAACATCTATCTATGCGCTGGAGACCAAAAGATCCAAAGACTGGGAGACCATAGCAATGTCCCATGTATGTCCACATCTGTGCTAAATGGCTGAAGAAATCTATATTGGGACCAAGATACAACAGTCGCAGCAGAGATGAAGACCAGAGCTCCCCCAAAGCGAACAGCAGCCATCCTTGCTGATGACAGAAAGGACTCAAGCGCATTCTGTGGCGAGAATGGTCCAGTTCCCTTTGGGACGACCAGCCACAACAGAGCTTCTCCTGGCAAACAACTGGCCCCTATCTTCTGCTCCTGTTCTCCTTTATGTTGTGTTGGCAACAATCCTCAGGTGGATCTTCTATGCCCAAAACCACACCAACTCAGTCCCGCTGGGTGTTCCTGCTCAAGCTGACCATATCAGTCCACCAGAGAAACCTACACGTCCATCAACAGATGAATGGATGAAGAAAATGTGGTATTTACACACAGTTGATTATTACTCTGCCACAAAAGGATAAACATGATTCGTTTATAGGAAAATAGGTGCGCTTTGAGACCATAATGGTAAGTGAAATAAACCAAATGCACAAGCTTAAATATCGCATAGTTTCTCTTACATGAGTCTCAAAATATAAATAAATATCAAAACAAAAGATAGGAAGTATAGAGATAGATCTTTTTCAAACGGGAAGGAGATCAAGAGAGAGAGTGATGAAAAACAAATTGAGATGTGTTATGAACACGCACCAAATCCCCACAAGGAATGAGAACATTATGTAATGCAAGCTTGCACTAATAAAAAATAAAACCTGGAAAACAAAAAAGGGCAGGAAGAAGGCTAAAACTGATTAAATTATCTTACTGAATTTCAAAATGGCTTTAAGTGCATCCAAAAAGAAGCTTTTCATAAGTGCGTCCTATCTCAACTTTCTTGAGTCACAATTTGGTGCTTTTCTCCATCTTTCTAATTCCCTGAAACGGGCACCCATGATTTCATGTACAAAGCCCTCCCACTTCTCTGGGAACAGCCAGTTTTCCAAGCTAAACTGGTATCAAGTAGCTCCAACTCCTAACTCAAATACCACCAAATAATCACAATAATACCACTCAGATTATTTCCTGACATTATGATCCGAAGGTATGTGTTCCCTCAAAGTCCGTAAGTTGAAATCCTAATTTCAAGGTGATGGTCCAGGCGGCAGGTCCTTTGGAGGTGACTAGGTCATGAGGGCAAGACACTTAATGGTATCAGTGTCATTGTAAAGAGATCTCAAAGTTTGCTACTCCCTTCCAGCCTGTGAGGACAGAGTAAATAGCCACCATCTGCAGGAAAACTGGCTCTCGCCAGACATTGAGTCAGCTGACACCTGAATCTTGGATTTTGTAGCCCCCAGAATTGTGTGAAATAAATTTCTCTGATCTTTGCTACCACATTTTTGGTATTTTGCTAAAATAGCCCAAACAGACTAGCCATCTGGACATAAGGAATAGACAAAAATACCAGCTCAGTCTAGTCAAACTACTTTAATCTGCGGATTAAAGTAGTTTAATGTTTGGAACATTGCTTGCTATATCCCTAAGAAAAGGAAAACTAAAGATTTCATTAGGTTTGATAGATCACACAGAGAATGAAGTAATATCAGGATGTAGAGATTCACCTAAAAATACTTTTTTCTTAGGATCCAGGTTTTCTGCAAATTAAATTCTGATCTTGTCATTGGGCTTTGGGAGACACTTTATAACTTTATGGAAAGTCCTTTAGTTATTTAAAAGGTATTCTACATTTGGTTTTTGGCAATTCAAATCTGGCATGTTGTAGAATAAGACAAAAGCACAAGGGTGTATAATTTCCTATTTTTCCTAATTACAATTTAACCACAAGGGTCTAAGTAAATCCCTCTCCTAATATAGTTGAGTTTATCTTATTTTAACCCCAAAGAGTACTAATTAGTATATATTGGCATACAGTATATGGTCATCTAGTATTTGAAAAATATTATTTGAATGGATTTTAAAAAGTAAAGGATTAATATGCTGACATGCCATGTGCACTGGGTTTTAAAGGAGGGACTGGGTACACTTAAGAAATATGAGAATAAGAAGACTATTTCAAGCGAAAGGTGTAATGTCAATCAGGGTAAGGAAACAGTCATAAGCCATGGTGGGATAAAGGTAGTCTGGATGGAGTAAGATCCACATGAGACCGTGGCAGGACGAAAGAACAGGCATTTGCAGGTTAGATTGAAAAGAAAGAGGAGAATAAGTGATGTCTTACAGTTGTGGGAGTGAGTAGAGCACAGCTATATTTTAGGACTACTTTTTGATCTACGTCTGACAAAGTAACAGGAACAGAAAGTGGAGATTCCAAGACTAGTCAAGTTATTCAATAGCTCAAGATTTACACTGCTTATGCTTTGACCAACACCTGAAGGCGGAATGAAATGCATAGTGAAAATCTGCAGGTGATTTTAGAGTCTTTGCTTGTTTGTCTTCATAAATTACTCCTCTCGCATAACTGAAACTTTGTACGTTTTGAGTAACATTTCTACATGTCTCATAATGTACAACCCTAGAGGTCACTCCAGGAGTTGATTCCAAGTTTTTAAAGTTCATGTATATGTAGATCTATTATGCAGTGTTGGTCCTTCTATGCGTACTCTATTTCACTTGGCATGAAGTCCTCCAAGTTTATGTATATTGTCACGAATGACAGGATCTCTTTCTTTTTAATGCTGAAAAACATATCATTTTATATCACACAAATCACATATCCTTTACTCATTCATATATGGACACTAACATTGATTTGGCATCTTAGCTATTTTGATTAACGATGCCATGAATGTGGGCAGGCAGATAATTTTTTGAAGGTACTGGTTTCATTTCCTTTGGCTATCTACCCAGAAATGGAATTGTTGGATCTCCTGGTAGTTGCAATTTTAATTGTCTGAGGAATCGCCATATGGTTTTTCCTAGCGGCTATACCACCTTCCATTCCCACTAACATTTGTAAGTGTTTCCTTCCCTCAACATGTTTGTGGACATGAATTACTTCTGGTCTTTCTAATAACAGCCATTCTAAGAGGTGTGAGGTGACATCGCACTGTGGTTTTGAATTCCATTTTCCTGATGATTAGTGATGTTAAGCATCATTTCATATAATTGTTGGTCATTCATAAGTCTTCTTTTGAAAAGTGCTTCTCAAGGTTATTTTACTACTTATTAACCAGATTATTTGCTTTTTGTTTGTTTTTGCTATTGGGTTATTTGTGTTTCTTTTCTATTTTTAATCTTAAACCCTCATCAGATGTATGGTTGGCAAATATTTTCCTTCATTCTGGAGGTTGTCTCTTTAATCTGTTGATTGTTTCTTTCACTATGTGAAGTCTTTTTAATTTACTATAATCCCATTAGGTTTTGTTTTTATTGCCCAAGTTTATTAAATCATATCTAAAAAATAGTTTTCCTAATAAATGCTGGTAAACTTTTCCCCTATTTTTTTGCTTAGTAGTTTCAGAGCAGCAAGTCTTGCATTAATTAATTGGATTCAATCTTTAATCCATTTTTAATTCACTTTTGTATTTGAGGTGAAATCATTATGCTAGATGCAGATAGCCAGTCTTCATAACATCATTTATGGAAGTGACTGTTGATGATAAACACCTGAACATAAGAGCATGACCCTGTCTTGACCCTTCTGGTGTGGTACCATGATTTGCCCAGGTTTTAAGAAAGCAAAAACATTTTTTCCGTGTTTTTTGCAAGACTACCAATACTTGGAACAAAGTAGATTCTCAGTTAATCTGTGTTAAGAAAATATGTAACTAACTAAATAAATAAAATAACCAAAGTCTGAGAAAAAGGCAAGGTAAAAAATACAGGTAAAATATCACCAGGGAAAAGAAGATTTTCCAGAATATCAGTGGACTAAATTTGTAGAAATAGAACAAAGATACAATGAAAAATAACACCTGTGAGATCAAAAAATACTCATGTGGTGGATCAATACCTTTATTATGATCACTACCTGCTGCCTATTGTGCCTGTGATAGGGGCAGACACTATTCTACACACTTTAAATAAGCCATTTTATTGTATTGTCTTAGCAACCTCAAAAAATGTATATTATGATTATCTCATATTAATGGTTTTCCCAAACAGATAACAAACCTTAGGCCCAGAAACTGGACACTTTGCAGAAGTTCACACAACTACTAGGGGACAGAGCCAGGATCTGGATCTGACTACAGGGGGGGCCTGTGCTTATGATGACCCTGGAATATTGCCTCTGGACTAGTGAAAAAAAATATTATTTGAGGAGGGCTGAACCTCATGTTCTCTTTGTCTCTACTCATGTCACATCAACGCTTTATTCAGGTATTGCTAGGTTTTAAATTGCCAGTGACTTATTCCCACTCAATTTCCACCTATAAATTTCTCTTTAATTCCATAATCATCACCATCTATTATGACCCCATACACAGGAGCTTACCTGAAGATCAAGGCCCTCAAAATATAAGAAGTTGTTCTCAAGAGACTAGAAGACAGAAATGACTATTTATAAGGAAAACCTTTATCGGTGTGTAATGGACTGAAAGTGGATGTTATTTAGCATGAAATCAGGAGAATGACCTTGAAAGATTTTTAGAAGTAATCAAGAACATTCCATCTGTGCCCACCAATTCATAATAGCTCAGAGTTCATCCTTTCAAAACAGAAAACAAATTCTGAATCCATAATTTATTTCTGCAACACTCAAAGTTCTGCCTAAAAGATTTTTGACCATGACTTCAATCAAAATGGATAGAACAATGGCATATATAGGGTTCTTTGTGTCATTAAAAGAAATTTTAACATTACATGATTTCTTGAAGAGGTGAAGCATGGTTTTCAAAACTATTTGAAATGATTTGATGTATTTGAGAATGATTTGATGTCTATAGTTGAAAATGTATTTATCAGTTTGAATACAATAAAAACTATTGTTGAATTTTAATCCATTTTTATAATTTTACTTATTGAATATGAATATGTATTTTAAGGATTGAATAATTAAACAGAGTCAACCCAAACATAAAAGAATGAAAATAAAATCAAAGAAAAAGACTGATTTCAATATAATAAAGTTTTATTAAAGCTTAGAATAATGAAAATAATGTCAAAAGTCAAAAAACACACATATGAAAATACAAGCAGAATTAAAATGCAAAACCCTGACTAGTAGTATTTGCGATAAACAGGGTGAAGACACAACTGACCCCATGGAAATTCAAAGCATCATCAGCACCTACTTCAAGAACCTATACACAAAAAGATGGAAAACACTGAAGAAATGGACAGATTCTTAGAAACATATGAACTACCAAAACTGAATCAAGACGAGATAAAAATACTAAATAACCCAATATCACCCATTGAAATTGAAGAGGTAAGTAAAAACCTACCAGCAAAGAAAATCCCAGGTCCTGACAGTTTCACAGCTGAATTCTACGAGAAATTCAGAGACGATCTAATACCACTGTTCCTCAAACTCTTTAATGAAATTGAAAGGGAAGCAGTACTTCCAAAATCATTCCTGGAAGCAAGCATTACCCTGATACTAAAGCCAGAAAAGGATCCAACTGAAAAAGAGAACTACAGGCCAATTTCCCTAATGAACATAGATGCAAAAATTCTAACCAAGATACTGGCAAAGAGAATGCAATGAATTATCAAGAACATTATACACTACGACCAAGTAGGATTCATGCCAGGGATGCAGGGATGGTTCAACATACACAAATCAATATATGTAACACACCATATCAACAGAGTGAAAGACAAAAGTCACGTGATCATCTTAATGCTGCAGAAAAGGCATTTGACAAAATCCGGCACCCACTCATGATAAAAACTCTACAGAAATTAGGAATAGGCAGTCTATATCTAAATCTGATAAAAGTCACCTATGACAAACAAACAACGAACATCACACCAAATGGTTAGAAACTGGAAGCTTTCACACTAAAATCTGGGACAAGATGAGGATGCTCACTATCACCACTATTATTCAATATAGTTCTAGAAACATTAGCCACAGCAATTAAGCAAGAGAAAGAAATAAAAGGAATAAAGATAGGAAAGGAAGAAGTTAAACTATCATTATTTGCAGATGACATGACACTGTACATAGAAGACCCCAAAAATTCCACCAAAAAACTTCTTCTAGATTTAATAACTAAATTCAGTTGCATAGCTGGATACAAAGTCAACACCCAAAAGTCAATATCATTCCTATATGAAAATAACAAACATACTGAGAAAGAAATAAGAGAAGATAAACCTTTCATAATCACATCAAAAACAATGAAATACTTAGGAATCTAACAAAGCAAGTAAAAGATCTTTACATTGAAAACTACAGTACTCTAAAAAATGAAATTGAAAGGGATATCAGAAAATGGAAAGATATTCCATGTTCTTGGGTAGGAAGAACCAACATAGTGAAAAAGGCCATACTTCCTAAATTACTATACAGATTTAATGCAATTCCAATCAAAATACCATTAACATACTTTACAGAATTAGAAAAAGCAATCATGAAATTCATCTGGAACCAGAAGAGACAAAGAAAAGTAAAAACAATTGTGGGCAGCAGGGGCAAGGCAGGGGGCATCACAATCCCTGATCTGAAACTATAGTAGAAAGCTACTGTGATAAAAACAGCATGGTACTGGCAAAAAGACAGATCCATAGCTCAGTGGATCAGATTAGAAGATTCAGAAATAACTCCAAACACACTTAAATACCTCCTATTCAACAAAGGAGCCAAATACCCTCACTGGATGGAAGATAGCCTCTTTAATAGATGGTGCTGGAAAAATTGGCTTGCCACATGCCGAAAACTAAAACTAGATACATGTCTCTCACCACATACTAAACTAAAATCAAAGTTGGTCAAAGATCTAAACATTAAAACAGAAACACTAAATCTACTGGAGAATAGAATAGGAAGAACTCCTGAAGACATAGGGGTAGGAAAAAATTTATGAACAGAACCCAGGCTGCACGGGAAATAATACAAAGAATCAGTGCTTGGGACAGCAAAAGAAATCACCAATAGAGCGGGATGAAAACCCACAGACTGAGAGAAAACAATTTTTGCCAGCTGTCCCTCAGACAAAGGTCTAACATCTAGAATATACGAAGAACTCAAAAAAATCAAACTCCTCAAATTTAAATACCCAATCCAAAAATGGGCATCTGAAATGAATAAACATTTCTCAGGTGAAGAAATACAAATGGCAAATAAATGTATGAAAAAGTGTTCAACATCACTGGTCATTCGAGAGATGCAAATCAAAACATCAATAAGATTCCATCTCACTCTAGAAAGAACAGCTATTATCAAGAAATCAATCAATAATAAGTGCTTGTGGTGGGGCTGCGGGGGAAAAAGGTACCCTCCTCCACTGTTGGTGGGAATGTAGACTGATCCAACCACTGTAGATATCAGAATAAAGACTCCTCAAAAAACTACAACTAGAAGTTCCATTTGACCCAGCTATTCCTTTGCTTGGTATCTTGCCAGAAGAATTAAAAACATTATACCACAGCGATATATGCACAACCATGTTCATAGCAACACGCTTTGTAATAGCTAAGTCTTAGAAACAACCCAAATGCCCAACAACTAAGGAATGGCTAAAGAAAATGTGGTTTTTCTACACAACAGTGTACTACTCTGCCATAAAAAAGAATAAACTACAGACATTCATAGGTAAATGGATGTACCTTGAGAACATACTCTTAAGTGAAATAAATCAGATACTCATGAATCCACATCAGATTGTTTCTCTGATATGAGAAATCAAAGTGTAAATAAGGACAAAGAGGTATAATAGATATTATGTAAAATGAAGATAATATTCAAAAGAGAGGAGAACTAGAAAGAGAGAAGGGGAAAAGAAGGAAGGGAAAAAGGAAAGAAAAGAGAAAAGGAAAAAAATGGTAAAATGGAAATAAACCTGCTGTAAATAGGGAAGGCTGAGGGAGCAGAAGGGAGGGGTGGGGAAGAGGGGGGAACCAAGATACTTCATGTACAGGTACAAAATAACCATGATGAATGTGATCACTATGTATACAGTGTAACAATACAGGGTCTTGGTAAAAAAAAAAAAATCCTAATGCCTTACTAACAGTATATGAGTAGAAAATAAACATATAAACATAGGAATGGAAACATATATCATTAAAAATCAAAATTACCTCAATATTCAAAATTAGTAAAAGTTAGTTACTGTGTTTACTTTGTCAAATTTTAAACAGAAATGAATATTTGACTATTCAGGTTCATCTGGCTACAATGCGATGCATAACTTTGTATATTGCTGAGAGGAGTATAAATTTGAAGGTTTTAACAAAGATTAATATAGCAATATATGTCAGAACTGTTACAAACTTTCATACAGTATAAATTAATAGATAATATTTTATGATTATAATCTAGAGGAGTATATTAGATGCTCTGAATAAATACCCATTTTAACCATTTAATAAAAGTAATGATTGAGATCCAATATAATTATCCAACATTGGGAGAATATTTATGAAATTAAGTATACCACAACTCTATAACTGGTTTATTCTTGATTACCTGAGCTGGCCTAGAATAGAGTTGGGAAATGGAACAATGAAAGCAGGTGTCCAGCAGTCTACAGGGATAATTCCACAAGGCATTCCTGAAACACTGGATTTTATAGAAAGATAATGTAACAAATAAGTAGCCCCAATTAAGAGAAAGTATTCTCTAAAGAGACCAAAAAATGCTTAGTTCTAAAAAGATGAAAATTTACAATAGATATTTCCAGTAAAATGATGTTTGAAATCTAACTTAACCCACATTTTCTCACCTACAAAGTAAGCACGTACATGGAGAGAAAGTTAATCAGAGGTTGTTCTATTATGTCGCAAAATAAGTTAACAGTATCCCATTTATTACCAGTTACACCTCTCTGATGAAAAATGCTCCAAGTAGGAGAGTGACTGGTTTTGAAAAGGATGGACTCAAGCTGCCATTTCTCTTATTTCTTTTACAAGCATCCTGCAGACGAGGGGGAAAGGTAAAGGTGATTTGAGACACACCAGCCTTACTGTTTTACGGGAGATTTCTGCAATTAGTCTGCAAGTGAAACGTATCTAATTGATAAAAGATGCTTTAGAACAATAACTATTGAAATGGGAAAATTTCCTTAGACATTTAAAAAAATCTTCAGTAGATTAGAAAAATTTTTTTAAGACACTGACATTGATTATTTGTAGAATCTTCATTCTCTGCCCCTATGTCTTCCTTCTAAAAATTTGCCCTAATTTTCAAGTTTATGAAATCATTTTCCAATTTTAGTAATACTCATTAGTTTCTTTTTTTAAAAGTTTAATTTAGTTTTCTTTTATAATGGGTACATTTTACCATATTTAAAAATTAGACTAGTATTCTCTACTAATTCTCCTGAATCAAATGACTTATCATTACTTTTTACTCTTTTCTTCATCATAGTTTACATTTAAGCCCACATACTTTCCTTTAAAGACTGCCTTAGTTGGGCTGGGGATTTAGCTCAGTGGTTAGAGTGCTTCCCTGGCAAGCACAAGGCCCCAAGTTTGATCCCAGCACGAAAAAAAAAAAAAAAGAAAGAAAAGAAAAGAAAAGAAAACACTGCCTCAGTTGCAGTATACAAATTCTAACATGCAGGATTTTATTTGATGAAAAATTTTAATTTTCATTTATGTATTATTTTATATTTCTAAATATATGTTTTTTTGTCATTTTCTTGTTGATTTATCGCTTACTATTCGCTTAAGATTTTCTCTGTAGCCTGCTAAGTATCAAATTGTAAATGTCCTATGAGTACCAAAAACCATTAGTCACTCATTATTTGCTTTAGGCTAATTTTTTTTTATTGAACATTTCATGGGAAGTCTGTCTGACATCAGTTTTGCAGCTTGTGAAAATGGATTTTTCAATTTCTTTTTGAATTTCTAGCAACATTTCCTTATTTATCTTGTTCCAATGACATATGAACATATACTGTAAGTAATTGATTTTTACAAATTGCTCCCTTAACACTAACCATATTGCTAAAATAATTACTGTTGTGAAGACTATTTGCTACCTTAATCTTTTGTTCAGTAGTTCTTTGAAATATTTTAACTTTATTCTTCCATTTTGTGCTACCTTTTCTATTATTAATTACATTTTTACTTTTAATTTTCCCTTTTTTTGCAGAGGGTGCTGAAGATCGAACTCAGGGCCTTACAATCCTTTCCTTTCTAAACTCCTTTATATTGTTTTAATATCTATTTATCAAATTTTCTTTTATATTATTTTCACATTTCAAATGGTACCTTTACATTTAAAATATATATGTGTATATGTGTGTATGTATATATATATATATATATATATACATGCACACACATAATAAGCTTAATTAGTATATCTATTTTCTTTTAAATAATGCAAAGACATTGAGAACATTTTAAAGACTAGAGAGTTTTAGAGTTCTTTAACGCTGACCATTTACTAGTATTTTTTCTACCTGTTAGCTAATAATTTAATTACTGCTTGTTTAAAGATAAGAAAAATCCAGGAATGACAACAGTGTAATCACTAAAGGTTACATTTTTATTGCTACTATAGTAATAGTCCTTTCCCTTTCTCTTTTTTGTTTATTAATTCAAAAGCTTAGGGTCTTAATCAGTAGTATACCTAGGATGATACATTTGGCCTCAGAAACGAAGAATGTATTGTATGTACGGAATTTAAAGCAATACAAAAAAAAAAATGACAAATCAGTATACTTTTATTATCAAGAATTACTTGCAATTCTAATCAATACCAATTATAAAAATATTCCTCTAAGTAAGAAAAAAATCTATGTTTATCTAATTTCTAAAAGGTTGTTGCCGTTGCTGTTGGGTTTTAATCATTAGACACAGACATATACACTTATATCAAGACAGTGTTATTACTTTTATTTTACATGGAAATTAATTTGGAGAATTCTAGTTACACAACAAGCTTCTACTTTAATGAACTCAGCTATGTGCTTTTGTTTATGGAGAGTGCTCGCAGGCTCAGAACCATTTTTGCTCTCTTTAAGTATAATTCTAGACTCAAGATATATCATATTTCTGAGTACAAACTGTAGGTATAAAATTAAGGAGAGTAGTATCTCTCGATATAGCAACAGAATTTAAGTTACTTCAATTCTGCATTCTGTGTGCAAATCTTTCTCTGAACCATATAGAGTTCCTGCTGGGAAGTATTTCTTTGAGTTTTTGACCCTCTTATTAAAAAAATACATCAATGTAATTAAACCTATCAGTCTATTACCTTTTCCATTTTATGCACTATTAAATTTATTTTTATTTTTATGGGCATGGTTACATATACAGAGTTTAATGAAAGAAATTCTCATTGTCTGCTTTAGAAGCCAGTATCATTATCATGCAATTTCATGACTATTACTGAAAACAATTCTGAGGCATAGGGGAGAGGGCTGTTAAAAACAGATCTACTCTTCGTCATGCAAACTAGATACAGGGTTGGGACTAGAATGCTATCAGATCGGCTAGTTCTCCACCAGGGAGCTTTTGTTCCATTCCTGGTATGTCATGACAGAATGCAGCCTCCCTTGAAGAAAAGTGGAATGTTCTATGGCAACTCTGGCATTGTGAGATCAGCACAAATGAGACTTATAGAACAGGGCTTGTGTTTGCTCAGGTCCGGTTCCATTGCTCAAGCAGTGGAATGCTGATGCCATATTAAGTTTGAAAACTTGTTACAGTGTAAGGTGCAAGTTTAGAGCTTTTGAATCCCCACAGAAAAAAATTAGTTTTTACAACGGATATTCTCATCATAATTTGGACATTTTGTCATTAATCTACCATACAAGGTCCAATTTTTATATTTTACTCAGAGGGGCTATGACTTTTTCATGCATACCTCATCTACTTAGGTCTCTCCCCTGTGATTCTGACACACAGGAACTCAGAGGTATACTTCTTCCTTCAACAGGGGACTTTGAATGCCCAGACTCTAGTTCGCATAGTTTTAATTTCGGCCTTTCCAATGTCTCAATTTCATTTCTGTCCTGCACGTTGCCTGATGTGCTTACCACTCTGCTTGGCTGGGGGCATGTTTTCCTTACGTTGGGAATAGGCAAGTTCATACTCCACCCACTTAGTATACTATGATGTGGAACTCCCAGGAGAAAGTTCGGATCAAGGTCAGCCTGGGCTACATAGTGATTTTAAGGCCAGCCTGACCTGCATAGCAAGACACTGTCAAAGAAGAGGAAGATGAATAAAGGAAGGGTAAGAGGAGGAAGAGGAAGAGGAAGTGGAAGAAGGAGAAGGAGAAAGAGAAGGAGAAGGCGAAGGAGAAGGAGAAGGAGAAGGAAGATCCTAGAGGGAGACCAAGAAGCTAAAAATGTGAAAAGATCTAAAAGAATGAATATACCAGACAGGCTGAGCAGTAAAGCAGAAGGGGAACAATAGGAACCAGCAACGGAAAAATAATGCAATGACAGGAATAAGTCAATACTTTTCAGTAATAAAACTTAATTTCTCAACCAAAAGACACAGATTGACAGAACAAATCAAGAAACAAAATCCAATAGTATGCTAGATACAAGAAACACATTTAATTCAAAAAGAAGCTCAGAGACTAAAAATGAAAATATGTATGACAATATTCTATGCAACAGGAACCTGACACAAGTATGGGTAATTATTCTATTTCCATACGAAGTGGACTTCAAGTCAAAACTGTTCAGAAGAGGTAGAGGAGGTCACTACATTCTAAGCTTAAGGGAATAAGCCAACAAGAAGAAGTAACAATTATAAACATATATACACTGAACATCATCACAGCCAACATCTTACAATTTACACTACTGGAAAAAAGAGATTAGATAAACATCAACAAAATTATAGTGGGTGACATTCATATCCCACTGCCACTGATAGGCACATCAACTGGACAAAAACAAAATCAACCAAAAATAGCAGAGTGAACAAAGCATTCAAACAAATGGACAGAATAGATATCTACAAAGCATTCCTTTAAAAAACAATGAATATACATTCGTCTTCATGCCACTCTCCAAAATAGCTCACATACTAGCCCATAAAGCACGTTTAAGTAAATGCAAAAGAATCAAATTATCCCAAACATATTATCAGATCAAAGCACAATGAAACTAGAAAATGATTGGAAAAGAAACCACAGAAATTATGCAAACATATAGAAATTAAACAATACATTCTTGAATAATCAATGGGTCACAGAAAAAACCAAAGAAGAAATTCAACAGTTCCTAGAATCAAATGATAATGCCAGTACAACAAACCAATACCTAAGGAACACAATCAATGTGTACCTTAGAGGAAAGTTTACAGTTGTGAATGCCCACATCAGAAAAATATAGCAAATTCTAATATATAACCTAATGAGGTCTTAGGAAAACAAGAACATTCCTATCCAACTATTACAATGAAGGAAATTATAAAGATCAGAGCAAAAACTATCAAAATTAAGAATTAAAAAATTATAAAGAATCAATGAATCAAATAGTTCATTCTTTGAAAGAATAAAAAGAAATAGGCAAACCCTTAGCTGATCTTACCAAAATATGGAAAGAAAAATGCAATTAAAAATAGAAAAAAGAAATTGCAAAAAGCATTGTGAAAAGCCAAAAGAGTGTTAGTAATTATTCTGAATACCTGTACTCCAAAGAATTGGAGAATTCAGAAGTGAATACATGCCTACCTACATATAAATTACCAAAACAGTGGCAAGAAGATATTAAAAACTCTGAATAATCCAACAAAAGTCTGTGAAATTGAAGCAGTAATTAAAAAATTAAATAAATAAAACTACCAATATCTATTCTGTAGGAAGCAGCCAAAGCCTGGAGCGGGGCATGATGGAATGGGCGAGAAGGTGCTGCTAGGTTCCAATGTGCTCCACAGGGCAGGCATTTGGGTGTGGCCAGGCTCTATACATCGAGAAGTGGTTCATTCATTTTATTGTTACTAATGAATCGCCACTCTATCAGGTTAACTTTTAGTTACCCAGGACTCAGCAGTAAATGAACAAAACACAGGCAAAGCACACTGGCCTCATGGGATTTTTCTTCCAGTGGAAGAAGGAAAGACCCAGGACAAGGGCAAAAGCCTCCTCCTGCAGGGTAGTCCAGTTCCAGGGCACTGGAGAACAGAGGTGACTCCAGGACACGTGGGCTCCAACTCTACGTTTGTCCTCCAGGTAAGGCTACCCTGTGTTCAGCCCTGGAAGGCAGAAAGTGTGATTCCTTGTAGATATCCAGAATGGACAGCAAAAGCAAAGAACCAAAGACTCTGGTGCCATAATAATTGGTGCTTCTTTGAGTCGTAAGACCTGCCTTAAACAGATTGATGTCTTAGTTCTTTTGTTCTCACCAAGACACAGTACACAATACCCACAACTTAAAGTAGGAAAGGTTTACTTCGCATTGCTGTTTGTAGAGGTTTCGGTGCATAGTCAGCTGGCTCCAAGGCAGGGTGGCAAGGAAGAGGAAAGCTGTTCGTGGTCACTGCAGGCAGGCAGCAGAGAGAGATCGAGGGAAGAGGAGGGAATAAGCACTTCCAGGCCACACTCCCGGGCCAGACTTCACCTCTGAACATCACAGTTAGCTAGAAACTCATTAGTGGACTAAGCCACTAATCATGATCTCCCCCCAAAGCCCTACCTATGAGCACATGAGGCTTGGGAGGGGAGCAACTAGATATAAACCATAAAAAAAAAAGGGTGTCAACGGCTGAAGAATCACATTAGGAACTCAGGTGAAGGCACATGTAGCTCTGCCGTGCTGGCTTTTCCTCTGTGTGTACACTTGCTTTCAATATCCTTGATGAAATAAATTGAAACTGAATCCAATACTGAGATGACTGTTTGCATATCTCATACAAAAATCATTTAAAAAGCACCACCCGCTAGGTGTAAGAACTATATCACCACAAAATGCCACAGTAGCAGCACATCCATTTTCCATCAAAACAGGAAACTGTTGTCTATGTGGTTACGTGTGCTACTTATTCTTTCAAAAATTCATTCGATGAAACTTCTTATCCATAATGCAGATACAAAAGACTTAGTATATTCTCAGAAATTTTCAAGAAAGTTTAAATAGTACCCTGTTTTTCTAATCTCTGAAATGTTCACTTCATAGAAACATGATAAGGATAAGAATTTAAGAAGGGGCTTAACATAGGCATCATAATCTCTAATATTCTTAAGTATACTATAATTTTAAAAATATGTTCTTAGACATTTAACCAACTTGGTAATCAGTATAACTTAATATGTGTGCATAATTTAAGATAGGATAATATTTACATGAAAATATCCATATGACTTACATGATTTATATCAGATCACAAATGTGTCATCCATGTCTTCATACTCATGCAGCTTTTTCTTACATCCTTGTATTCCAAACCAAAACCAAAACCAAAGAATAAAATCCACCTTCTCAAACCTATTACTTCAGTGATATATAAAGTGATTTTTGTTATCAGACCCAAGTAGACCCTAGTAAGATATGATGACATTCATATTCCAGCAAGATTTTCAAATTTTCAGTAAATTCAAAACCTTCTGTGGTCTATTTCAATTCTGCAAATGGATTAAAACATTCTTCCTGGAAAAGTGTTGTTGAAATATATTTGAAAGTATCTAATGCCATTAATATAATCTAACTTACATGAATAAAAGCTTTCCTTTAATAAAAATGGAACTACTATGGACAATTACTCTAGTAATGATCCCAGAAAGAAATATATTTAATTATGTTAACAAAGGATATCCATTTTCTCTCATCCCCCCCAGCCCACTCTCTTTAAACAGCTTCACCATTTTGTTTGCAGAAGTAGTTTGTTTCCTCTTGCCCTGCCTTAAAAATCATTATTATTAACTGCCATAGGTCACTGTAGTGATATCCACTTAGCTATTCTTATACTCTGATCTCTCTTTCATAGCCTGCAGAACTGACCTTCATCGAATTTTAATTTTAGCTAAAACTTAATGTTTTCCATGGCTCAAGAATGAATTCACTAAATGAAGAAGTCAAAAAGACAGTTTCTGCAGCTGTTTTTGACTTTTCGAAGCAAAGGAAATAAATGACTATCTAGGAGCAATACAATTTTCATTCAGAGTCTTTATCTGTGTTCCTAACTTGAAAATGCCAGATTCTTTTGTATCCATCCAGTGTCCTCTGTCAGGCCCGTATGTGAACGGCCTGTGGCAATGAAGAACTGCGACTCTGAGAAGGGATGCGTTTTTACTGAGACTGATATTATCCTACATATACAAAGCCCTATGTATTTATGTATTGGGTTTTGTAATTTTGGTAGTTTTGCAGTACCAGATAGACGTCCAGGACTGAGAGGCTCCCTCCAGAGCAAATTTAGCAAGATTTGTCTCTGAGATTCTGCCTCACCAATGCTGCAGACGTGAAAAGGTTTCCAGTGTGGAGGATACAACAGAGGGCTTTCTTTGGGTGTTTGCGTGATTATCTTTAGCTTAGTTTTGTCTAGATACCAAATCATTCTTGTATAAATGCAATCAATGAGCAAGTGAATTATGCAGGTGCCCGGGAGAACATTCACACATCCAAAGAACCACAATTGCAGACTGTGTGGATTTCGAGCTGGACAGCAGTCACACACCAGGTTGAACATTGCATTTTCAGTAAGATTTAAATTCCCACTGAAAACTCAAAGACCAAGAAAGCAAAAAGCTGATAAGAGATAAGAGTAAGATTACGTCTAGGAAAACTCTTTCTGCGTCTGATATTTGCAAGGCTGATTTTTACAAATACGAGGGGGAGTAAAGCTCTGCTGGGTACAGCGTCTTTCTAACAGAAATGTTGGTGCTGAAACTCTCAAGAATAAATGGTTGTTCATTTCAATGTTTCTACACATGTATTTTGCCATGGAGATCATTTTGATAAAACATGTACTGTGATCAAATGTGGAGGCAATGTTTATTAA
Organism: Hystrix cristata; assembly: GCA_004026905.1. Classification (NCBI taxonomy): domain Eukaryota; kingdom Metazoa; phylum Chordata; class Mammalia; order Rodentia; family Hystricidae; genus Hystrix; species Hystrix cristata. The sequence goes on along the minus strand of PVJO010006016.1, from coordinate 28,905 downwards.
TACCTCTCTCTTAGATAGTAAGTATGTGCCTTATCATATTAAAAACTGAAGAACCCCTGCAGCAAACATATCTTCTTAACTTTGGTTAGCAGCATTTCCTAAACCCAATTATCCACAGAATGCTATTTTCCAGAAAGGACGATTAGCAGTCTTCTAAATGTATTCTTCTGATGTTTAAGTCCTAGCAATAAACTCAGCGAGAGTAATTAGGTAACATTTAAGGACACATCCAGCTCCTAATTTTGGGATCTTTGATATCTAAAAATACACACAGCTGCCATCCACTGCTTTCTATCGAGAACCAGTTTCCACATTTACCATATTCCAGGGCAGAAGAAGCTCCTCCTTTAGACGACAATCTCTTCTACTTTAATGCAAATCTGTTCCTCTTTTCTAGCTCTTCCTTGAACGTTCAGAGCCAGTCCCGAGGCAGCGGCATATCAGAAATAATGCCTTTAAGTAACAACAACCCACAAATGTCACCTGTCAGAGTTTTTGGAAATAAATATTAGTTTTTTGATCCTCCTTTCAAAGGATACATACTTCCACCTGGGTACCCTAATTTTCTTATTATAGATATGGAGCCTGCGGATGGATTCTGACGATGAAAAAGACAGCGAGTTGACAGTGCAATAAACTTGTGGCTAAGAAAGTCAAGGAAATGATCTGACTCCTGAATAACTTTCCCAGAGCCTAACTGGTACAGGCTACAGAGCCTTTCCAACTTTCTCTCTAACCTTGTCCCTCATGGTTGTTCGGGTTTGTGCCTTGTTCATTTACTCTCCAGCAACATCACAGCTCGAAAGCCCAAAGTATAGACGTAGAAAGCAATGTAAGGCAGATCCTGTTTGATAGAAAGAAAAACTGGATGTGCATTACGACTCAGTAAATACTCCCAAGATGTCTCTTTATGAAGTTAATTGGTTGCATGTGACTAACTCTGACTAATGATGTGATTAGAAATGATGTATGTAGTTTAGGAACTGTGACAGCAAAACGCCATCCACACACTTCCCATACGCCTTCCTTTAATGCAGAGCCCCAGGGCAGAGCTACAACATGAGGAAGGATTTGCTACCCAGGATCTCCGGGGGACGGCGCGGACCAGGGAGCCCCCGCTCACTTAGGTGGGTCAGGTAGGGCGAGGGAGAAATAATCACTTCGTAAACATCACGGCTAGTGTTTCCAATGCATCCCAGCTGATGATACACCCCTAATCCTCATGGATTGAGAATTAATGACAGCTCCATAGTGTGGAATAACAGGGGAGAGATGTCTGCACATGGTGAATCCCAGACAATGGGGCTGACTATGGTGAGAAAGCAGCTCCCCATGTCTGCTTCTATATATGCTTTCAGCTATTATTGATATCCACATTAACTCTTTCCTGAGTCCTATAAGGAGTCCCGCAAGAGGACATGATGGATTTCCTCACCAGAAAGGTCCCACCTGACCGCCTTTCAGTGCCTGGAATGAGGGAAGCCACCTGTCCCTTCACTTAAGTAATTCAGTCATAACAAACCTCGATTCTGTCACACTGTCTGTATAGAGAATGGCCCAACTAAATAGAAGTGGAATCCTGAAAAGACATGTTCTGACTTCTCAGTAGGAAACTTGGCTAAGGCAACGTCTGAACCGTTATAGTTTTCATTTATTGTAGCTATGTTCTAATATATACATGTCCCAAGAAAAGATTAAAAGGCCAAAAATATTTTTATTTATAGGATAGCTAACAATGATATAAATAAATCAGAACTTTTATTCCATCTTCCATTATTAACTACCTTAAGTAAATTTGTCTGGTATGGAGAATGTAACATAAAAGTTTAAAAAATAACTGTAAAGAGCACATTAGCTTAGACTAGTTCTGCTATTGCCATGACTCAGCTTGGAAGGGAGAAAAATGTCTTGCCCCTGATTTTGACAAGAGCAAGTAGAGTGTAGGTGAATTCAAGGGGGGAGAAAAGACATATAAATAACAATCTTTCAAACTTCTGTTCACGAATATTGTTTTTTGTCATCGCAATTGCACAATGAAATATGAAAGTTCAATTTCCTCTTCATTTCCTTTTAATAAAACTTCTGTTCATTTCATTTCTGAGAGAAGATTGAATCTAAATTACTTTGACTTCTCTTGGCCTAACTTTGGTGAAAGCTACTAGACACAAAAATGGAGGCTCTTTTGAGTATCACCCATAGAAATAAAGAGGTGCGGGCTCCGGCTCTTTCTGTCTTGCCATGTGAGTTTTCTCCAACAGCAGTGAGTGCTCATCCCACACTGTTTTGCAGTCCTTGCTCCAACTTGTACATGCTACTTGCAAAAAAGGGAAATTTAAAAAGGTAGGATTTTTGATCCATTCCACAGCTGATGTACCTCCTAATGATAGGAGAAAGCACAGTGCTCTTCAGTGAAGTAGCATTTGAATTCATATATGATGTCAGAAATGTTTTGATGATCACACATAGAATGGGTTAAATTGTTTCCACAATACTTATGTTGAAATCCTACTCTCCTATACCTCAGAACATAAGCATATCAGAAAATAAAATGTTTGTGTTTATAAGCAGTTAAGTTCAGAGAAGGTCATATTAGGTGGTCCCCTGAACAAATGGAGATTGTTGTCCTTATTTTTAAAAAGGGAAATTTGAACACAGGGGCACACAAACTAGGAAACTATCCTGCGAACATTAGAGTTGTTTGGCTATGAAGAAACTAAAAAAGCTACCACAAAGTTGGTGGTAGTTCTGGAATAGCTCTTCCCCTCTTGCCTTCAGAGAAGTATGGCTTGCCCACATCTTGACCTCAGACTTCTAGCTGCAGAACTGAGAAAATAAATATCTGTTTGTTAAGCTACTCGGTTTGTGATATTTTATTACAGCAATCCTAGCAAGTAAATACACCTACAATACCACAAGCCACTCATCAACTTTCAATGGTAATGTATTGCCTAAGATTTTTTAAAAAAGGTTCTTTTTAGTTCTATGGAAAAGTTCTTATTATCTAGCCTCTGCATACTTACTCAGCCTCACACTTGTTCTTTACGGTTTCGCCTTTAGATTTTTACTCTTTATTCCTCTAAGAGTTCCTCGTACTTTTAAGTATGAAATTCCTTCTTAAAATGATGGAATATTTGTAGTATGCATACCAACATGGCCATGGCTGACTGCCGTTTGATTATGCTAATTTTAACAGTAAATCAAAATGTTATAAAATTCTTCCCTAATAATTTTCCATGACAACGTTATGTTCAACTGAAGAATTTCAATCTGAAAAGTATCTGAATCTATTTCTTAATACCTAATTTTTATACAATGCATGCTGTGTTCCAAGCACCATGATTTCATTAGAAGAAACGAAGGATAGGTTTCTATCCTCCCATGGGAATCGAAATTGTTTAAAGAATTGTTTAGGGTTTTTCACATTTTGAGGAATTGGAGCTAACCAGAAATACAAGATGAAGCACTGTGTAGGGGAAGAGTAGATACCGTAATACAAACCTGTTAGTTAAAAGCTCAGGCACTGTCATCATAAAAAAAGAGACTAGAAAAGGACTTCTGTAAAAGCCTTGAGACCCACAATATTTAGAGTTCTGAAATAAAAAGAAAAATACTGAGATCAAGACTTACCAAGATTAAATAGGGGAAATGTATTTTCTGTAATTCCCTCCACCCAGAACAGTTCCAGAAACAAAAGAAAGAGATTGGTACTGATCAGGGCAGGTGAAAGGCCAAGAAATTCAGAGATTGAAAACTGCCATTTGTTTTTGCAAAATGGAGATCATAGCAGATTATGACAAAAGCTATTCTGAGGAGGCAGTATGGACCTAAGCCTATCTTACAGCCGATACGAGAGTTACTGGGGTAAGACAATAGAGACAATTACTGAAGGGTTTTGGTCATTTTAAAGTTTTTAATTTTCTGAAAGAAAAGAAAAGAAAAGAAAGAGAGAGGTTTTCAAGAGATTAACAGAATAAGTAAGAAACTTTTTTCTCATTCTTGTGTTCTTTAAGAAGCTAGTTACTGATTGCATTTGCTTGTTAAAGAGCGTATGGAAGAAAGATGAGGCCATGTAGGAGAAACAGGAAAATGGTACAGGAACAGAGTCCTTCAGCAGTTATAAGAGGGTGGAATCCAGTGATTAAACTTGGAGTTAAGCTTGGATAGAGGCAAGACTACAGATCACCCACAATAACAGGAGAAATATAGGGATTACAGCTCTGAATGCAAAGAGGTTGCTAAATTTCACAGTGGGAAGATAACGTTCTTGCAATATATAGACTAGAGTTTCTTCAGTAACAGGCTAGTCTGTTTTGTCTTATGAAAGGGAGGAGGAAAGGAGAATCTGGAAGTTTGGCATCCTTAATTAAGAGGAGATAAATAAACGGGTACCATAAACTGTCCGGTAGTCTTGAGTGCTTATAAACCTCAAATTGCTTCAGTGACCACAATGCTGTTTTCTATTTATTTTCCCGTTATATTCATCAGTTCCAGTTTACCACAGAATAGGAAGAGATTATACTTTAACCACACTTAAGATTCAGTCAAGGGATTACCATTGGAGGGGGAGGATAGACAGGACAGGAGAAAGTATACTCAAAGGAGTGAACTAATGTGAGCTACATCCTCTATACTGATTGAGAATGACACTTAAGACACAAAAATATTTATAGTGAAAAATATTGTAGTCAATGGATTAGAGGTCTTACTAAGGTGAAAGTTTTGTTGGATTGTGAGTAATTGGATAAACGAAAGAAAACAAGAAGAGGTAAGGAGAAGAGAGTACTTGCATTTGAAATTGAGGTTTTTCAAATGATTTGCTGAGTAATGAGAGCTTGGCTATGACTGCGTGAATGTGCCAATGAGGTGGAAAACCGTTAATCATGAATATGTTCAGAAAGTCATGATGCCGGGTGTGCTGGACTTATTATTATGGCCAACTTGAGCGGGAATGCCTAGATGGACTGAGTCGGTGCAGTTCTGGGTGTAGAAGACCCACCTGAAGATTATTGTCAACACAACATATAGGAGAACAGGAGCAGAAGACAGCGCCGGCTGTTTCCCAGGAGAAGCTCCACTTTGGCTAGTTCTCTTGAAGGGAACTCGGCTGTTCTTGTCGCAGGAGGAGCTCGGTGCCTTGCTGTCATCGAGGATGACTGCTGTTCACTTCAGGGGAGCTCTAGTCTTCATCTCTGCTCTGAGCATCATATCCTGGCTCTAGTACAGAATCCTCAGCCTTACAGTGCAGACACAGACTTACAGGGGACTGTGCTGTGGGCTCCCAGCCCGTGACTGGATCTTTTGGGTCTCCAGTGCATAGACAGACATTCAGCACTCTTCCTGGATTTGGCTGGTGGGTGAATGTTGTAACTTGTAAATGTCTTGTATTAAATCTGCTCTCTTGCAAACTATTGACTCTAGAAAAGTAACTAATACATCAGGTGTTGAATTAATGGTTTATACAGATGCTGAATTTTCTAAGAATCATAAGGAAACAATGGTAAAGTGTATACAGAGCTCTATCGGAAAAGATCTTTAAAGAGTGAGAAGAAATGATTAGACAGATAATGAAGAAATAGTGAATAGAATGGTCTAACCTTATGTGCTTTTAAAGCTTCAGGATTTGGAGAAAGTAGAGGAAATTAAGTGTTCTGAGAAGAAATGTAATAAAGAAAGAATTCCATTCCATTTAAACACCTATGATAATCACGAGATATAAAACATCCTAATAGTTTCAAACTCTCCAAATACCACAAAGAAACATGAAATAGCTAGAAAGCAAGACCAAATTAAAGAACATTTCAAGAATAAGTAACAAAGAATCACCACAAGCACTAAAATTGAAATGAGAAGAACTCACCAAGAGCCAGCAGCACGATGTCTGTTTTGAAACCAGCAAAGAAACAGAAAGAAATAGCCACCATGTAGTCATTTAAACTGGGAAGGTCTTTGACCTCTCTAATGGTAAGGCTCCTACCTTCCTACCTTCCTTCCTTCCCTGGCCCCTCCAGGGAAGACTGGAGGGGCCAGAACAGTGAGGGCCTGAGAATTTTCCAGACTTGCAGGTACCCTGTTAGCACAATGGCACGCACTGAAGAAGGACTTCTGGGAAGGGAGAAATGAGAAAGGAAAGAAGGGCCAAGCTGCAAATTGGCAAGGGGGAAAAAGCTGAGAAACTTTAGGAAACAAAATGTCATAATTTGGGGGAAAAAATAAAAGGATGTGACTCAGCAAATTTAGAACATTTAGAACAATATTGTATTATAGAAAAACTATTCTAATATAAAAATCATTGAACGTCAAAGTTAAATCTTATATAAAGATGTTATAGTTGGATATGGGAAAGAATAATATGCCCAGTAGTCTGAAAAATGCGTGCCAAAAAACTGTGCCTACTAAACAGATCAAAATTATATGTGATCATTTCAAAATAAGCCAAAAGACATTAAGCAAATAATAGAACATAGGAAAAATATAAACCAGAATTATAATAAAGCTGTGGTGACTACACACACCCCTCAAAAATAGAAAAGAAACATTTTAAAATCCCCAAACTGGAACAGATAAAAAGGAATTAAGAAAGAGTGACAAATGTGGAAGACAAAGAAGACAGAACAGAAGGATAACGGATTCCCTGAAGAAGAAAACCAACTCAAAGAAACTGAACAATACGCAAAACTATAATTTCTCCCAAAATTCTGAAATTTAAACCAAAAACCAAATTGAAATGCAATATTGAAAAAGCACACTACTGAAAATATTCACCCAGACTTGCCAATGTCAAGAATAATTCTAGTGAAATGATGACACTTTTCCATATACAAAAACTTCCTTTTGAGTTTCTATAAAACAGCGGTGCATGACATATAAAAACAACTTATGAGGGGGCTGGGGATTTAGCTCAGTGGTTAAAGTACTTGCCTTGCAAGCACAAGGCCCTGAGTTCAATCCCCAGCACCAAAAAAAAAAAAAAAAAAAAAAAAAAAAAAAAAAAAAAAAAAA
>PVJO010006016.1:10925-21806 GCA_004026905.1 Hystrix cristata | reverse complement strand
TTGATCTTCTTTGTAACAAGCATCACCATGGTGTAGTGAATAATAGCTTTAGCACATATCATAATTATCCATTTTATCCAAATTGTACACAACAGTCTCGGAATATCAATATTAGTATTCTTAACAATGATTACTGAAACATAACATTTTTATGAGTTACCAATATTCACACAATTTTAATGTAGATGCACTGCAGAAGGTATAAATAATTCATGCTGTATTCTCACCTCGTCCTTATTTAGTTTTGTTTTACAGATAATTAGGCACATATCTCACCCTCCTGTTTGACTATATGTATATGTACATAATATTATATGTAAAAATATTTACCTACCAACCATCCTTGTACTGATATCTTTTTAGTTATTTTGGTTGTCCAAAGTTCTTCCTTTGTAGATTCCTCAGGAAAAAAATCAAATAAGTATCATATTTCCTGAGGTCCTTTTGTTGATAACAGCTTGCTATATTCTTTATATCTGAAAACTAGTTTTGCTAGATGTAAAAATCTTAGAGGTTCACAGTTCTCAAGTATTATGCATGCACACATACATATATGTACTGTTTGAAGTATTCTATTACATGCCTATACTATTTAAAGTGTCATACATATGCTATTCTCCATTATTTTCATATTAAATAGCACTTCTAGAAAGTCTGATGATGGCCCAATATTCTGTCTGTAAATTACCACATTTTTTCTTCTGTTATAATATTAATGAGTGGTTTTAGCACCAAATCGTGCTCTTGAAAAAACCTCTCTGAGAAACAGAAGCTGAGGCTTCTTGGGGAAATGAATGAGTCCGGTTCTGGCACAGGGAACGTATGTGAAGCACAAGAAACACCATGTTACAGGCTCGTCTGACACAAAACCAAGAAGGACCATTACAAGCATGTCATGAAAGATTTAAAACCCAATCTGAGTAGGATCCACTAACCAAAGACGCAACCGTTTGAGTCTCAGTGAGGATGGTAATGGAGTGGATGATGGAATATGTTACACTGAAGTATGAGTAGGTGAGTCTCACAGCCAGACTGAATTTTATGTCAAATGGTTGGATTTCTCATCGTAGAAATTGTAAGGGAAGGAAAGATATGGAGAAGAAAACTGTATATTAAAGAAAGATTTATGGAAAAAAAAAAAAAAAAGAAAGATTTATGGGCTGGGGATTTAGCTCAGTGGTTAGAGCGCTTGCCTTGCAAGAACAAGGCCCCGAGTTCGATCCTCGGTATCAAAAAAAAAAAAAAAGACTTAAAAGACACTTCAAATTAAGAAACATATGTGCAATAGTAAATTTCAGGTCCTAGAGATACATGTGTGTCCTAAAACTAAAAAAAGAAGCACAAAAGGTGACTCATCAGTCAGCACAATGAATATTTACTACAAGAGACACGGTTTGTGTTTGTGCTGGGAAAGTGCTTCTGGTGTGATTTCCAAGGATTCTCTGGGACTTGGGCAGTATTTATTGTATACACATTTATTGTCATGCAATTGATTTGAGTGCTTTCCCTGACCTGTATTTTATTTCACAAAGAAGTATATTTCAGATAGTTAAGGAAGTTGCAAATATATGATGTCCTCCGGTTAGGGCCCAATTAGAATGAGAAAATGAAAGAAACACTAGAAGGAGTGTAAGGTGCCGGTGTGGGACCCAGCTGGTGAGACCAAGGTGGGATCCCAGAGTGCAGGGAAGGGCTGTGCAGAAATTCTCAATGTGCCAGCAGGCACCACATTCGCCTGCAGGATTTGGTAAAGCACAGTTCAAGCAGCCTGAGCCCACGCCTTTGGAGTTGATGGGTCTAGGCGAGGCCTTACACTTGGCATTTTTAACAAATCTCAAGGTAATATATTTTTTTACCAAACTGAAGTTGACTTCTTTAAAAACACGAGGCCACCACGTCAGAAAGGGAAAGGAAGTTGAGCTAGGTTGCCCTCTGGACTGACTCCCTAAGGTCCCATGTCTAAAGTAAGAGAGATGTACCGGGCATGGCAGCACCCAATTGTAATCCCAGCAGTTGGGAGGATGAAGCAGGAGGGTCACTGTGAGTTCTAGGCCTACCCAAACTACATACCAAGACCTTGTCTCAAAAAAAATGTCAGAGGACATAAGGCACGATGAGAGTGTTGCTGATGTCTGCACTGATTAGCACAGTTATTTATGTAGTCTCAGCTATTTGTTGGGAATCTGCCTGTGGGAAAATGGATGAAATGACTGAGTTGGTCACAACTAGAGATTGTCACTAGGACCCCAGGTCCTCCATGATGACCTTGAGTCTTTACGGGATCAATATTCCTAACCTACTTGCAAACTCTTTCTTAGAGCAGTAGTAAAACAGCTCCACTTTGACATTTCTAGTTTTGAGGCCAGGACAACACCAGCACTGGAACAGCAGTAGACCTCTCTTAAACGCTGCATCCTGCTGTGGCTGGGATGCTGTCACGTTTTTATTCACGTTCATCACAACATTCTCTGATTTCTCTAATGAAAGAGACACTCAGGGCCGCTATGGGACTATTTGTTCCAGCTTACTAATTGCTTCCTACTAATTGCCTACAACTTATTTTGTCTTAACTCTCCAATCTCCCGTGTTAAACTAATAACTATTTTCATTATTGATGATAAAACGAATGTGGGTAGAGAAGCACGTGTTTGATTCTTCCATTAGTGTGAATGTTTGCAAAGACCGTGTGAGGCAGGTGACTCTATCTTCATGTGAAGAAATCAAGTTGCATAGAGTTTAAGATGATTATTAAAGTTCTCATATAAGATTACTGACAAAATTCTGGTCCGGAAGCTGGTTCCCGTTTTCTCTGATTTTAAAATCATCCCGTTTAGAAACAAAATAGTAGGAATGCATAGTAGAAACTACAAGTCGGGCCATACAATACTCATTTTATTGATGAAGAAATGGAGTCTCAGAGAAATTAGCTGGGTGCAGATTACGCATAGCCAGACTAGCATTTAGATAAACAGGTATGCATTTAATACCTCCATTATGACTTGCATATTTCTTTTCATTTTAATGAAATGTATTTCTGTGAAGTCTCACCTTCCAAAAAACAGTTTGATATTCAAATACTTACCAAACAGACAAAAAGTAGAGACTCGGAGACGTTTACTCGGTCTACCTACTAGTACAGAACTAAATTTGTACTTGCTTAATTAAATACATTACAAATACATTTGCAGTGAACACATTTCTTATTCAGTATATCCTATCCTACCCTGACCTTTCATCAACTGTCAGCTCTTTGACCTTGACCTCACAAAAAATTGCCCAAACCTGCGAGTTCGGCCTTCATACGTGCATTTTTTTTGAACCTTCAGATCTATTTTAATTTTGACATTTTCTGTGGTGAGATTGATTTGGAGGAGAAAGTTTGGGCACTGAGGAATGGAATTCAAGTAATGCCTCCACGTTTAATTACATTTTGCTTACTAAAAAGCAAGCAGACCAAAGCCAATGAGCTCAGAGGAGAGAACAAATCACTATCAAAGAACACATCTCGGATGAGAACAAATTTAGATTTCATTGCTGCTGTCAACATAATCAATAGGACTTACCTTCAGAAGCAGAGGAAAGCTGATCTAGAGCAAGGATGACCAGGGTAAAAAGCTTCCAAAAATCTCACATCCTAACTTCTGAGAAGAATCTCAGCCCATAAGACATTCCCCTTGATAAATGAAATGTTTAAACCTCAAACCGATGGATACCCTTTGACTTTCAGGTATTCATTCATTCTTTCACTCATTCATTGCAGACTGATGTGATGGAAAGGGCACAGGCTACGATGTGATACAGATCTGATATAAGATCTGATTCGACCACTTACTATAAGCCACAGCACCTTTAGCTCAATGTAGATCTAATAATACCTTCGAATTGTGAGGAGTGTCAAATCAGACAATACAGATAAAATGCTTTCCCGTGATCGTTCAATCCACTGACATTATGTATCACTGATATTATTACAAAAACCATTACAGTATATGCATTTTCACAATGATGGAATTTTTCAAATCAAATTTTATCCTGATGTTCTGACTTGCCTGAAAGTCCTCACAGGGAAGATGGAAGAGAAAACATTAAGATCAAAAATATTTGAGAAAAAACAACAGAGGAGGCCCCTGAATCTCTGACCCTGGACCCACTATCACAGGCTTTAGGACATGGTGCCTGCCTGAGACATTTGCTGTAATTAGTACTGAAAGGGTCCCTGGGGGCTTCAAAGGAGGCTGCTTCCCCTGAATCCACATTTCCTGTGTAGCTTACTTCCTTAAGTGTAGGCCTCTGGCCAACGGAAGAGTGTGTGCAGATCAGGAGGGGCCTTGCTTTCCCCAGGAAGGAATGAAGAGATGAAAAGGAGAGAGGAGAGGAATGTTAGTGGACTTCTTAATGAGATCCCTCCTTGTTGGGAGCCCTCTGGGCTGAGAAATCACCGTGCAGATCATTTGCTAATGAGCATGGCCACAGCCATAGAATAACCTTTAAATGCTCAAAAAGTTTGGAATACTTTCATGTGATTCCTCCCCTCACTTGGTGTGTTAAGAAAAGAAATGATATATTTCAAAATGCAAGTCTGAAGAAGACAAGTTACTAAGCACAAATTCAGCAAAGAAGTCCAAGACATGAGTGCTTAATAAGGAGGGGGATTTACCTGCTGGGGTTTCTTCAGAGAGCTGGCTCTTTCTCAGGGATCCATGACGGGCAATTGTCCAACTCACAGCCAGGTCCTCTGTTGCCACCACACGTCCAGCAGTCTGACAGGGAGGAGGATTTCCTCCTGCATTCACAGGAACTCAGCGAACACAAGGTCAACATGGTGCGAGAGCTCACACTGCTTCTTCCCTCCACCTTCGTTCTCTCTTTCCTTTCTTCTTTTGAATTGTGTGCACTCTAGGGGTAAAAAGCATAAAGGGGGAGTAGGACTTTCTTACTTTAAGGAAGCCATGAGAAGATACAAAACATATTAAGTAGATTTCTAAATGCCTGTCCTGATATTGACAGATTTCTCATTGGCATTGACTATCTGGGGCATCTTATTTATCATTCAATTTTATTAAACCCAAATGTATGCCCGTGTTATGCTTTGACTTTTAATTTTTAAATTTAGGGAAGAAGGAAAGCATTTTTCATGGTTTTTTAAGTCCTGGCTAGTTTATCAGCAAACCATGCACATTCAATCATGCTTTCCTAATGAACTGCTGCTGTCAATTTAGTTTTCATAAACACACCAGTGAGGCGACATGGAGAGTGGTGATTCCTGAGACCGGGTCTGTGAGGCCCCAGGGTGTCTCCAATTATTTCCAGGTGGGGGTTGAGGGTGTCATGAAATTCTCTGACAAAACTAATTTTAATCCACTTCAATTTGCAAAATTGCGGTCCACGAAGCACTTTGATTAAGAAGGACATTTCAGAAAAATCAAGCGAGTCACAGTGGGGTATTACAAATGGAAAAACAAACAAACAACACTCTTCGGTGTAGAAATTCATAGCCAATTACATTTTTCCTGCTTTCGTCCACACTGTGCATTTGGTGACTCCTACGGTGATCCCAATTCTTGGGTAGATACTAAGATGGAAAGGAAAAAAAAAATAGGGACTCTAATATTTACTTAGGATTTGCAAAATCTGGAGCATCATAAGGGAAATTTTCACATACTACCTTTAATAACCTGCATACAGCAACCTAATGAGGTAGAACCACTGTGGACCATTTTATATGAACAGAACTGAAAGCTTAAGGATGCTAAATAATAATTCAGATCTCAAAGTAAATAAACTATGGAACTGGCATCTGAGCCTATCTCTAACTCCAAAGGCCAAATATTTCTTCTTAATTTGTTTTCATAAAAATAATATGAAAACCCACAACAAAAGTATGTTCTGGCTTGAGACCTCAAAGACATCCGAGAATTTAAGGACTATTAAATAGACAGAATATCAAATAGAAATACCAAATTTAATAGTAAGGAAATAATATTATATGAGTCATCAGCGCAAGCTAGAGGAAATAAAGGAAAGCTACATGGACTAGTGTAGGCAACACCTTGAAAATTTAGTTAAATTCAAAGATACAGAGAACAGAAACAGAAATAGTGAGAAATGGAAATGGTAAAAGCAATTAGTTGGCTATGAGAAAGTGCACCTCATTCTCAAGGAGACTGGACTCCCCAAAATGATCAGTTTTCGTAGAATGCTAGTATCTGTTCAGTTAAGTAGAATGTGACCAGATTAAATGAGAAAGGTTAAGGTTAACTCTTGGTAGAGAGCAGGCAGTCACAAGTAGACAGTTACCTCTTGTCTCATTTAGTTATCTAGTTGCCCTTTCCTTTCCTTCCTTCCTTCCTTCCTTCCTTCCTTCCTTCCCTCCCTCCCTCCTCTCCCTTCTTCCTCCCTCCTCTCCCTTCTTCCTCCCTCCTTCCCTTCTCCTTCCATCCTTCCCTCCCTCCCTCCCCCCCCCTTCCCTTCTCCCCCCTTCCTTCTTTCCTTCCTCTTTCTCTCTCTCTCTCTCTCCCTCTCTCTCTCTCTCTCTCTCGCTTGCTCCCCTTCTGTCTTTCTTCCTGGGACTGAATCCACAGCCTTTACACAGAGCAACATCCCACCTCAAATGTTTCATTTTGAGACAGGGTGTCTCTAAGTCACTAAGTTGCCAAGGCTGGACTTGTGACCCTCCTGCCAACCCCCTCTCGGTCCACACAGAGTTCTTTATGGGTATGTGCCACACCTCCTCACTGACTTTGCTTTTCAATATATGTATGAGCTACCTTCTCTGTGTTAAGAAGAGGAAGAGGCAGGTCACGAGCTCCGTATCAGTAGGAAGTGAATAATCTAGGTCCTGGCTGCATGAGATGTGACTAAAAAGTTAACCTCATCTGGCTGGGGATTTAGCTCAGTGGTTAAAGTGCTCGCCTACCAAGCACAAGTCCCTGAGTTCAATCCCCAGCACAAAAAAAAAAGTTAACCTCATCTGATCCAAAAATTCTTCACACCTTGCAATGAAACCATAGTGTGATATTTACTGTATAAGATTGGTAAAATATATAGCCCCAATCTGCTCACCAAATTATAGACCTTCACATTTAACTATTTGATTAACAATTTAATAATAAACAATTCATAGTTAGTATACCCTTGTAGAACTCTTGACCTCACTAATTCATAACAAAATAGCTCAAAATACAAAACAAAACTTGATCATTTACACTTCTTTTCCATATTAGTAGCTGTTATCCTCATCCATGTAGTTTTCAAACTGGAGACTGGAAAGACATTCTTGGTTTATTTTTACTTTTTTTTATTAGTACATGTTTGCATTACATAATGAATACATACATTGGGAAATCTGTACATATTCAAATAACATCTTAATTGTTTTTACTTCCCCCATCTCCCCACATCCAATATATCTACAGGCATGCCAGCCCTACCTCTGTGGTCTGCCTTGGATGTTTCATTTTTAAAAATTTTTCTCTAGCACTACCAGTTCAATCTAACCCACCATCATTATTCAGGGAAGAGGGGTTACATTACTAAATTGGTCACATAATTTTTGTTTCTTCTTCCAAACTTCCCTATGTCTAAAAAATCAATTCTCCATAACATGGCAAAACATAGCCTCTGAAGAAAACATATGCTACTGTCTGTAAAACTTTTGTCTTTCTATCATTCTTAGAATAAAACCCAAATCTTGCTTCTTAACCTCAAGTCCTGTAAGGTCATCTTCCTGCTTTTTTTCAATATCACTTACTAATCTATCGATTTCATTTTCCTTCTTTTTCTCAGCCCTACTGGCCTTCATGATTTCTCTTCTGATGAGGACATTCTTGCTACTTTAAGATCCGTAGACCCCTAGGGACCAGCTGTTTATACTGTCAGGATTTTATTCCCACTGACAGGGTTAGAAAGGCATGTCTCTCACTTTCTTGTCATTCAAGTATTAACTCAAATGTCATCCTCAGAGAGTCCCTCTTCACACTCATCCTAAACTTGACACCTCATTACTGCCTATCATTTTTTCCCCTTCAGTTCACTCTATTGTGCTTATCGTTACTTAAGATGTTTCTTATATATTTCTTATTTATATGGTTATTTTCGCTAACCCCCCCCCCCCAGGATAAAGCTATATGAGTTCCAAGAGACTTCTCATTCTTCATCTTCCCCTTGGACCTGGCAGTGTACCTGCTACTTAGGATGGCTCAATAGGTATTTGCTGCATTAATAAAATAGTCCACCAGTGTTTGAATAGGGGTTTGACATGAAGAACGTGCTGGTTAGTAGGCAAGTAGAAATAATATACAGGGTTATTTGAGGAAGACATGACTTGAATCTAGATATAACCAAGGTACTTGTGCCAGGAAGAGGAAATGATAAATCCAGTACAGTGGACACGGAGATAATGGAACAGAAAAAAGGAAACTGAAAATCACAGAGAACTGTGAAAATATTTAGTGAGTGATTGCTATGTAAGGCTGGAAGGTTTCTGTTTCCTGTCCTGAGAGCTTGTGTAGATATAGAAATTATAAAATAGAGAGTCCATTTGTCAGGAGTATGGAAGGTGATACCCTTAGAAGTAACACGGTTCTTTCAAAGAAAACTATCCTTTAAGCAATCTTCCTAACCACCTAACACTTGGAGAAGATCCAAAACTTCAGGTCCTGAATTTGGCAAAAGAAATAGGTGGGATTATTGTCCATAAAATATTCACCAGTTTTCTATGATTCTATGTAGAGAATCAGTTTCTCTGCCCCTTAGTTTTGGAACCAGACGTGTGGCTTTTGTAGGTAACGTGAATGAATCAGATTTGAAACGTGCCCGGAGGCTAAAGCCTTTCCTCTCACAATTCTGCCCTGAAGCTGGGCTGCTATTCCCAGGAAGAGACAAGTCACAAAGAGGAAAACTGAATCTAACTCATAGCCCAAAGCCAAGCCTGCTTGAATCGAGTCCCGGCCAAGTGAACCTCACACAATGTAAGAAAGACATGTGAGAAAGAATGAGTATTTCTCCTCTAAAGATACTGAGGTTTGGAATGATTTTGTTAAGCAGCACTATGTCAAAGTCTGACTGATTCAATATTGTTAGAAAATACAGAGTTGAAATTGTTAAAATAACTGTACTTACTAGTGAATGATTACAGAAAATTACAAGTAGATAAGTAATGATTGAGTACTAAAAAGTTTCATTTAAAAAGATTTGTATCTTTATTCAACCCTATATAATTCCTTCTCTCTAATAATGTCTTTGTAAATTTATTAACTGATTCACTTTTTTGCTAATTAAGTTATTAAAAACCAGATATTTAGAGACACAAGCATTTATGTGTCAGGATTATAGCAGAAAAAACTAGAAATTGCATTCTAATCTTGGTACCCAGAGTTTTTAATGAATGTTTCTACAAACTGGCCCAAAATACCTAACTATATACTCAGACTGTCTACCCTGCTCCAAACCCATATTTCAAAATGTCAGTATGACCTCCTGGATGTCCCAAAGGTATCTTAAACAGAACATATCCAAATGCTAGTTTATTAACTTTCTCACCTTTCAACCAACAATCTATTCCCCTTCATGATTTTCCCATCTGTAAATCTGTCATCAACATACTCAAGCCAGGAAATCTGGAATGTTGATTTCTTCCTTTTTTCGCATTTCCAATCAACTTTCTCACTCTATCAAGTCTAATTCCTAAATGTTTCTTCTCTCTGGGCAATTCTCTTTTCTCAATTAAATGTCATCATTATGCTTGGGAAGGTCTCTCATTATATTAAAAGAACCATTTTTGTAAGAAATAAATGATGAAAAAATGTGTGATGGGTTTATGCAGTTGTTAGTACAAGTATATCATTAGTTTTTCTCTGGCTAGAAAAATCTATATTCGTCTCTTAAAGGACAGTGGAAATGCCATCTTTATGTTGAGAACAAGGAGAGCAAGGAGAGAAGACGAAAATACATGGAAAAGTAAAATACTTCTCCCAGAATATTTTCCTATAGCTGAAAAAGGGGAAATGGGGAAACTCAAATAAAATATTTGGACTATTTCTCATTTCAAACCTTTAATGAATAACCCAGAATTTAGAACATCAAATTTATTTTTTTAAGTCAATCCCTACCAAATATTTTAGAGTTGTCTGACAGACTAGTTTATTTGCAAAAGGAAACACCAGACCCCAGAACTTCAGTTTTCCTTATTAAAATAAATGAATTTTGCCTTTGTTTGCGCTTAATCATAGCTAGAAATTTACATTACCCAATCAGAAGTTAATAAGCCCTGCAGGGAAAATCAAACGTCCCATAAAAATTCCACAGGAAATCCACCAATAAATCAGGGGAAGCTAGGCAGTATATATGGAGATTTCTAGCCCTTCTAAAGTCTATTAAAAACCTTTAAATCCTGCTTTAGACAAAACATAAAGGAGGGTTGGGAGCCCTGTCATTCCTGAGAGGCCTTTCAATTTCCACATAGTAATATTTAATCATTGAAAATGTCTATATATCCAAAATTAAGTCATTTAGGCTTGGTATGTAGAACACATTAATTTTATATAAACTCTTATTCTGACATGGAGTAGTTTACATAAGAGGGAAATAAAATCCTTGGGAGCTGAGCAGAAACCATCCTTTTTCCACGCATCCCTTATCAAAAGAGACTTGTAAAGTTGGTTTAAAATGGCCTTTGGAAAGCAGCTTGTTATGGTTTGTGTCTAGATGTCCCCCCAAAGCCTCATGTGGTAAGAGATAGCTGGATCTAGAGTGTGTGATTACTAAATTGATCCATTGATCGGTTTGGCATTGTTCTGCTGGGATCAAGGATGTGAGCCTGAGATTGGGGGGTGGGAGTGTGGGCTGCCCTGGGGGCAGGTAGCCTAGATAATAGATACAGGA
>PVJO010006016.1:0-10825 GCA_004026905.1 Hystrix cristata | reverse complement strand
GGCTGCCGGTCTGCACGCTGCCCCGCCGCCTCGGACCCAGTGGACTATAGACTGAAACCTCTGCAGACTGTGAGCTAATAAATCTTTCTTCCCCTAACTTTGGGTGTCGAGTATTCTGTCCCAACAACGAGAGAAAAGTAACTAAAACACAGCTCTTGATGACGTCTTTCCCAGCTTTCTGTCAAAACACCTATGAATATACTGACAGAGGTGAGAAATCCTATCTCAGAAAACTACATTTGACTATTTTACTACAAGACTTGGGAGGAATTTCTGCTAACCTCAAGTCTGAAAACAAAAGCAAAAAACAAAACAAAACAGAACAACCACTTGAACTAGAGCATGCTCACTTTCCCAGGTAATTAAAAAGGTTCTTTATTACTTCCCCTTCTCTGTGGTCTTCATCTCACAAGTTCGTAATCTGTTGCATGTTGCATACTGCACAAGCTGTTTTCTAGATCTTATCCAGTGCTTATTGTGTGTTTTCCCAAAAGTTTCTTCTAACCATGAAAATTTTCCTCCTTGAAAATCTTCAGTTTTACACCAAAAGAAGTGTGAAAGTCTAAATTTTTCAACTTTTCCAAATATTCAGAGCATTAGAAAACTAGAAACTAGAGAGAGCAACCAATCTCTTCTTATTAAGTTTATGGACTCAGAGAGAGAGTACCCCACACTCATGCGAACAGGGAAGCCAAAATAAATGCACATAATCTATTGCCAAATACCAAATAGTAAAAGCAAAACAAAAAGCATTCTGGGGCATCAGCACATATATACAGGATGGATTATCTGGAAGAGCCAATGAGAGGAAGAATGGTCCTTCACTTCATAAACAACTTACTGAAGCAAATAAATCATATACATTATCTGTATAATTTTCACTCAACCCAAAAGTGGCTTCATGGTCAAGAATAGATTTTCCCTCACTAAAGCAGTTTTAAAATATGAAACTTCACATCCCCTTTGGCCCTTTTTCATAGGATGTGGGTCATAGTAAATTGTGTTCTTTGGCAAGGAATGAAAAACGAAGCTATCTTAAAACTTTATGCAAAGGAAGTTTTTGCCGCTGCGAATTAGAAGATCAGAACAATTGTGACCTCTCTACTCTTCTTAAAATTCTTCAGTTGGTACATAGTTGTGTAATTTCCAAGCTTGCATTTTCTTTCTATTGAAAATGATACTTTAATGTTCATTTTGAAGTTCTTAAATTGGAAATTAAATTACATAGATTTTACTTGACTGTTACATAAGTAGGCCTCTTTTTTGGAGTAGGTCCAGTCACTTCTCTCTCTCTTTTTGCTCACAACTTTAGAAGGCAGTGATGGGACTTAATTTGTGGTTTTTTAGTATGGCCTGTGAAGTTGAAGGGTGATCCGGAACCCGTGGGTCCCGGTGCATAAGATACAATCCCAAGGTGACATGATACTGAAGAAAAGAACCCAAAAGTTCCAGCATTGCACAGAGTGCAATTTATCAGGACACTTACTGGTAGAAGAGCAGTCTTTGGTAGCAATGAGACCAAATGCATTCTCACAGTTTTGGTGAGAAGACACCTACATATTAAGGCAAAAATTATTTCAACGAAGCCACAATATACTTGCTTTATCTCAAGCTAATTTTGAGGGTTAGGCATGTGCCTGGTGCCCAGGTCTAATTATAAAGCTCTGTAAATCATTCTGGTAGTTGTGTTTATTTATGATATGGTGGGAAATTATGCCAGTCTTACTCAGCCAGTCTTACTCAGGGAAAATTATGGTTGTTTAGACTTAGGATGGCTACCGTCGCCTCAAACTGAATCATACAATGGGCAGCTAGGGTGGAATTTGGGGGAGAGGGGATGAGGTTTCCAACCCCTGTCCTTGTTCTGGGGGCATTTCAGCATTCCTCTGTTTTACATAGTGGTCTCCTGCATGAGAAAGCATCTTATGTTTCTTCCTTTTTATTTTCATTTTTCACCAAAAAGAAAATCATGAAATCAAATGAGCATGACATTGAATACCTTGAATTGTTCATGTAGTATACTAAGTCAAACTTTACCATATACTTCCTTTCAGTGTACTTTCTTTTCTAATTTTGTATTAGAATATGTTTATAGTGTATAATTACTGCATCCACCTTGGGGAATTGGTACATATCACATCTCGATCATTTTTATTCTTTATTCTTCCCCTCTTTTCAGTATGACTTCTATATTCATAATAAAAGATAGGACTATTCCACTCTAACATATTTAGTGTAGCAGTATCAATGGTGTAACCCAATGAAAGTGCTGATATTAGAGCATTGGTGCATGTACAATAAATTTTGTTACATTTTCCTAATTTTAAAATTTCAAATATTTTGATATCAGTTTGCTAACAATGAAGGATACTAACAGAGAGATTTATAGTATTTTTTCTGATGCTGTTTATGCAGGACATTTTCCTTATGTTAGAGGTGTCAGAATAAAATGTAGAAAAACTATTTCTATTTCTTTAACTCACAAAACAGTGAAATAAGACAATGGGGAAAATCAACTGTGGAACAGTTGAGTCATAGAGCATTTTATTCAAATAGTTGGAATTTGAGGACTTCAGCATTTTCTATTTTTAATCATAAATTTTACTTTAATATCTGGATATAGCTGATGAGGAAATGTGGAGTGTAGTTCAAAAGAAATACAGCAGCAGTGACGGTCTATTGAAAGATCTCCTGGAGATGTATTAGCTAGCGCTCTATCTCCATCACTCATAAATTTCTGGAGAGAAATTGATTTTGTTTTCTCTTCAGTGCAGTAGTAAATAATTTTATGGCTTAGAAACAATTCCTATGCAAACGCTTAGGTATATATTTAAAAAGAAGTAAATGTGTCTCTTCCTGTGGTGTGACAACATTCATGGACTGTAAGACTGTATCTTCAATTAAAATAGTCCCTTCTAAACCACTTTGGCTACATATGATATAGTGGAGATTTATTCTGAAAGCTATAACATAACTAAAATAGGAAGCAAAATAAAATAATAGATAATATATTGGTCACAAGTCTTTTCTGTGCCTGGCCCTGTGCTAATCCCTGAAGACACAAAGAGTAATCCTACATGACTCTCCAAATAGCTCCTAAGATCAGAAGTGAGAGGGTACAAATATTACTGCATAGTGTGATACATAGGAAATAAGTGACATGTAGAAACACATGACACATGTTGAAGTGCAGCTGACTGGAGAAGTCTAAGCTGGCAAGCAAACAGCTTGAAATTTCTGAAATGGGAAATGAAATTGCACTGTATAAAGGGAAATGGGCTTTGATTAAGACAAGTTAAAATGATGAAATCCCATTTTGGCCACTTGCTAATTATGTGACATTGAACAGATTCTTAACATTTCACGATTTTAGATATATCATGTAGGCAAATAAGAAGAAAGTAAATTTCGTTCAAAGATTTTATGAGGATAAAAAGTTATGGGAATAATTATTCTTATTGCCAGACACACAGGAAATGTCCAAGAAACATTATTTGTTTTTCCTTCTTCTTCTTTAGCTTAAAAATTTATCAGTTGAAGAGGAGACAACAAGGGATGGCAGTTCATCAAGGTGTGATAAGAGTATGTGAGGCAGGATCAAGAATGATCAGAATGTTTCCCGGAGGAAATGTGGTATGTTCCAGGAGCCCACTGCCAAGGTAGGATGTAGGCTGGAGAAGGGAGTTAGGTCTGGATTTTGAAGGGCTTTGCATGCCATATTAAGTTGTCCTTTAATCAACCATAAAAATAGTGATGAGATTATACATGAATCATGTTAAGTGAACATTTAATATTTAAATAAAAAATATATTGCAATAAAAGACACATTTCTATGAATTCCCCTCAAAATACTCCTCCTCCCTTTGAACACACTTGTCCCTTCATTCATGCCACTTTGTGAAACTGTTCCAGAGCTCCTCTCTCCTGAGGGTCTTTACTTGAACTGTCGTGACTACCTCAATGTTCTGAATGGATTCAAAATATTTACCTAAAATCTTGTCATTTACATGTACCAAATACAATGAATGCAACATTATATGTCACAGACATGAATTAAAAATAACAAAGATAATAATGAGAATGAGGAAAGGGGATTTAGAGATGGAGGGAGGAAGGGAAGTGGGAAGGAGAAAAGGGACTAAAAAAGAATCCAGCGGTGTTATCTACATTCACTTATCCCCTAAAATGAATACAAATTTCAGGTACTGCAAATATATACTAATAAAATTCTAAAAAGTATTTTAAAAGTTTAGTCATAGTACCTTTTCCTTTAATAAGTTATTTTATTTAAACATATCATATATCTTGATAGAAATAATTCAAAATTACTTCTATATGCTAAGATCATTAATACTGATATTAAAAAATCAATATGACTCCTCATATCAGACCATATATCAAGATGTATTTTAACTAGATTAAATCACTGAATGTAAAATTTTGAAAATACATTTTAAACAAATATTTAAATAGAGTTAACTAATAAATTATGTATTGACAAAACTGTCGTACTTTTTTTTTAAAACTGGGTCTTCAACTCCTTTGTTTATTTATTTTTATTTTGAATCAGAGTTTCACTAATTTGTGAAATTGCCAAGCTTGGGCTTAAACTTGTGATCCCTCTGCCTCAATCTCTCACAGTGTTGGGGTCACATGTATGCATCGCCTTGCATAGCTTGTTCTACCTTTTAAGCAACAGAACAATATGGAAAACTATTGAGAGATATAACTCCAGGAAATTGAAATTTTTTCAAATATTGAAAAATAAAAATTTACTAAAATGAAGAAATCATCGCTCTGTATGTCTTCATATTTTGCCTACACCATGTACATATTCAACCAGGATTATACCCTTCTTCAAATATGTATTCAGTGTGAAAGGGAAGATCATTAATGTCATCCTGGTAATCCAAAATTATGGAGGGAGAACACTGGAGCCAATGACAGTTTTTTTTTTTAACTTGGTGCTGCAAAAGTTTCCACACACAAAGCCACTGCATATACATCCCTAAGGCATTTCTTTAATAATATTTTTATTGCATGTCTTTATTAATATTTGGTAAAGCAAACTGAGAAGTGATATACTTATCACAATATAAGGTCACAATTGTAGACTCCTTGCTAACTGCTCTGCCTCCCAGGCCAGCACATCACCGTTACCTACATAGCTTTACAAAACTGTAGTTGACAACAATCAGTGACTATTTCAAAATAGTGAGTAGGAAGGGTTTTCAATGCTTCCAACCCAAAGAAACTATAAATGTGGGCAGTGATGGAAATACCAGTTACACTGATCTGATCGTTACCATTGTGTACATGTTTGAAATGTCATACTGCGGCTAGTAAATACAAGATACGATAACCCAAAATGTGATTTTCAATTTACTTTATTCTCAAGTTAGTTTTGAAGCTTGTCTTTGACATTTATGAGAGACAGAGAGATTCATTAATCACCCAGGATCAACTACTGTTTATGGCGCACCAACTCTGTACCAAGAACTATGCTAGCTGTTTTGACTTGCATTGCATTGTTTAATTCACACATAAACCTACAGTGTGGGTATTTGTACTAGAGTAAAGATGACAAAACCAAAGCTTAGGAAATGAAGATAAAGAAGTTGTCTAAAGTAACATTGCTAAGAGGGATTCCTTGCTGCGTTCTTCCCTACAATCTAAATTCTAATGTCCACTTGCATCACACATGATCGCTTTGGCAAGATTTAATTTAGAACAAAGATCATATAACCCCATAAGAGATGAAATAAAACCAAGGATTTTTCCTTTCAAAGGAAATAATGACCTGAATGAGATGTCTCACTGTTAGACAATTTCTGTCTTGAACATGTAATTGTAATGTTGAAAGTCTCAACATTTCTGTGTAACCATAAATAATTGAGAGGGCTGTTAAAAACACTAGGCTCCAGGCCTATCTTAGTGATTCAGACGGACACACTTGGGGTGTCGTTCAGACACTGACTGTCTTCATCAAAGACCTCGGGGAAATTTTCATGTGAAAGCAAGTATCCAATTGTCTATAGCATGAGTTATCATCAACAGCATAATTTGAAGTTTATGAGCCATTTTCTGTCTTTTAAACAAACCTACTCCCAATTAGACTACAGCATTTAAGTAAAATAGGAAATACCTTTCCTTCTTTGGGTTGAAATTATGTGAAGTCGCCATGGTTAGGTTATGTCAGCAAGATAGCATGGTTGAAGGGTATGTCTCAAATTAATAATAAAAAAAAAATGAGCAATTACTGCAGTTGTTTGGTAAGCAAACTGAGATATACGACTGATAGAACAATAATAAAAATAGTACTTTGATCATGAAAAACTTTGGAACACCTCAACAGAATTATAAGTAATATCCCAATTACTAGAATCAAGTAGTTGGAGATTATTCTTGGTTATAAAATTTTAGAAAATATTAAACATAAGTAAAACAAATTCATGAAGAGGCTCCATGAATCCATAATTATAGATTTGATTAAATGAAGAAATCTGAGGTATTTCAGGACTAATTTCCCAAAACCCTCTGGCGATGCCCTCCATCTCCATTGCTAAATGTTGGTAAATACTAGTTTTTTTTAAAAAGAAAACTTACTTCCAGATACACTTGAAAACTCAGAATTAAATAAAGAAATCTCTTGTGCTATGGCACTTGTCAGAGGCAAAGATGTAAATTACAATATAACTCTTTAAGACGAGTATAATTGTCCCAAATATGTTACTTTGTGAGATGCTGTTCCTACCACATTATAGCCAACTCAGTCTTAAATGGAAGAAGAGAATGAACACATCCTTTAATTGAGGTATAAATATAAGAGAGCAAGAGAAATGTCCACATTACCTGGTGAAAATATGGACGGCAATAACACTGTGCCGTGCTACAGCTGTCATGTTCTTAAGTCTTAGTTCTAAAATGTTTTTACTTTTAAAACATGTCTCAAGATTATTACAGTCAGGGTGAATACTATCTCTTCTTCCTCTCATAATCTTTTGTAGAAAGCTGTGACAGGAATGAAGAGGAAGAGAACAGTAGATTTCAAAACTGAATGATAAAAGAAATGGTCGACAGGAGATCTAATTACTCTGCTCCAAATCTATGTAGTAAAACACTCTGCTAATGCTGTCACCAGAGGGACCAGAGATACAATCTGTTTTATTAGTTATTAATAAAAATCAAACAAAATATTTTATGCGTACATATTTGCATTATACCAAGTTTATCCTGAAATCTTTCCACCACCCTTGTTTGGTAAGCAGATGCAAAGCACGGTGTTGACAGCAAAACAACGAAAACACTACTTTGATCATGAAAAACTTGGAAAATTCTTCATATCGTAATTGAGCCCTTAAATCATTCTATGTAACAACACAGCATTAGTGTTTCCACTCTACATATCTGAGGCTCAGAGAGATGATATCACTGGCACCGAAGGGGCTGGAAATTGTAATTAAGTGTCCTGATTCCAAATACTGGGTATTTCCCTCCAGACTCCATTACACTTTGTCAGCTTTTGCTCTGTTTCACTTATTTCTCTAAGATCTCTGAGGACATGTCCTAGGTACCATTTATCTAGCTCTCTATCATGTTGCTTCGGTAATTTCCAAAATGTATTCCATAGTGTTTTACTCCTATAGCAGTCCATAAAAAAAAAAAAAAGAGAGAGTGAGAGAGATTCATGATAGCATTCATTTGGGAATGCTCCCTAAAATATTCATTATTTGGTTCTAACAGTGTATGTTAGCCTAACAGCAATTCTGAGGAAGTCCTATAGGAAGGAAAGCTGCTTGAGTAAGTTCAATATTATAAATTTGCATTTTCCAAATTTATATGACTAAAGACAGATTTTTATATTTTCCCCCAGACAATTATCTATACCCCAAGAATACTTCCATCAATCAGAGTAGAGTAGTCATAGATTATTCTCAAAGGCTCCTGTGAATTATACCCAAGTCTGTAGACACTCTTAGGTTGTCCTATCAAGCAGCTGATAAAACTGAATCTGTTTAATTTGGTCTTATTAACTAATAAACATATAAATAGCAGTATTTATTTTATCTAGGACTAACTCTTAAGAGAAAAGATTAGAATCAATGCTTACTTTTATTTAAATCAACTAGGATACAGGATAATTAACAAGGAGACAC
This sequence comes from Hystrix cristata, assembly GCA_004026905.1. NCBI lineage: Eukaryota > Metazoa > Chordata > Mammalia > Rodentia > Hystricidae > Hystrix > Hystrix cristata. The sequence continues at coordinate 2,669 of PVJO010006016.1, read as the reverse complement.
CATGCAGAGAGTAAAAAGCTGGTTGGAGAATAATGGTTGTTCTCCAGCCAACAGAGAGAACCAAGGATCCAGATCTGCAAATGGGGCCATCTCTAGGCCTGTAGATTTTCAGCTAAGTGAGCCACATGAACAACCTCAGGCCACACCAGATGGAGAAGAAACATCCAGGCACCCCCACACACACTGGATAAGCCATAATGAATCATTTTTAAGTCAATGCATGTTGGAGTTAGTAGTTGTATTAATGATAAACTTTTAAAAACTCATGATTATTTCACAGGAAAGAAGGGTTGACTCTATATTTGTAATTTCCTACTCACTTTCAGTTTAGACTACACTGGACAATTAAAAACTAGATTTCTTCACGGTTAAAAATTGACCAACCACACATTTGGAATACATTTACTTTCCTATCATGGTTAAACAATTTCCATCTTACCTGTAACTCTTCCTAAATAGACACTCTCCACAACAAACAGTGCCCATTTCAACAGGTTCTGTCCTTATTCTGTTTTTCACTTCTTTTGCCAGACAGTCCCCTGTTGTTCCAAACAGACATTTACATCACTCTCCTATGACATATGTGTCAATAAACTATTTCAGGTGAGAACTATTCCCTCTATTGCAGTCTCAGACATACAGAAAGCCATTTTGTTTATTGTTGTTTTTTATTTTGTTTTTCTTTTTTTGTACCAGGAATCGAACTCAGGGCCTCATGCTTGCGAGGCAAACACTCTAAGCACTGAGCTAAATCCCCAGACCTTTATTTTGTTTTTCTTTAGGACTGAGATCTCAAACAATTTTAAGCAACCTAACTATCCAGGCTGACAGTGGTTTCTAAAAAATAATTTTTAATAACTGTGTTAGATGGACATATCCCAAACGATGAAGGCCCAAAAATACTTTCCAGAGCAATCTATTTATGAATTATTTTTAAATTTTCATTTTTATTCCTAGACCCCACTTCGATGAAAAATTTGCAGAAATCCTCATTTATTTTCAGTAAGTTTACGCTTTCCTTCCATCCTAATGCAACACACAAAATCAACAAAGTTTCACTCTAAGCTGGTATTTCATGGTCTCTTTATGTTCTCATCTTTTACTTCTTAACATATGTCCAGAGGGCTATGAAGATAAATTTTGTTGGGATATGGAATTATAGACATTAAGAGTTAAATGGACCCATAAAATCTACCTGTGTCACACCAAACCTCTACCAGAAGTGCCATAACATGAACTTAGCTTCTCCACTTTAGAAAACATTAAATCAAATGTAGCATCATCTAAACCTGAGTCTACCTGTCCCTTTCTTGCATCCCTAACCAGAACCCAGATGTCTATGTAAATAATCCCAATTAGAAATGCATTCATCACATAAAAGCTTGCCAAATGAATGCCTACAGGAAATAACACTCCAATAAATCTTGCAAAATGTCTGCTATTCACCATATTCGAAGTTATGAGCATATGGAAATGAACATAATGTTTGCAATTAAAAGACTTTCTTGACATCAGGTACAGTAAAAACACGCCTGAACCTTTCAAATGTACTCCAAGACTTGGAAAAAGGTTCTATAAAACTTGGAGCTTGTTTTATTATGAAGAGATTTATCATTTATTTCTTAAAAATTGTATTCTTTCAGTGACTTGCTTCATCAATGTGCTTTGTATGCATATATTATAGGTATGAAATCTGAAATTCTTCCATGTATTTCAAAAAGAAATAGGTAATAATATTCTGTTGATGATCATTAAAATGACTCTGTAGTACCTATTATGAACTGTTAAACTTGGAATATAAATGCCTCCCATTCATGATTATTTTAATGAGGTCATCCATAAATTCTCCATCAAACTATAATCCCCTTTATAGTACTTATAAAAGGGTGTGTTTCTACAAAATATTTTTGGAATTTAAATCATTTTATTTGTTGTTTCCAAGTGGAGCTATCTTGTTTTAAAAAACTCAACAAGACAAAGTCAGAAAATTGAACCTCATAGAGTCTCATTTTGTTCTTTTGAGTTTCTTCTACAGCAAAGATTAGGAAAAAAATTCTTTAAAGGGCCCGATATTAAAGACTTTACGTTGTTTGGGTCACACGGTCACTCTTGCACCTACTGGAATCCACCTCGTAGACCTAAAGCAGCTGTAGACAATACATAAATGCATATGTGCGGCTGAGTACATATAAAAGAACCGAAGGACTAAATTTGGCCCTGGGGACCGTAATCCCTTAACTCCTGTTACATAACATCCCATTAGATGCTCTCCCTAGTTTGCTTTTGACACTGTGGAGACAAGGACCTCGCTATATCCTATAAAGTCTTTTCTTATTTCTTCACTTGAGGACATGCCTGATCTCCACAGTGTAGTTTTAACCTATTGAAATAAAAACATATTCAAATTTTTTGAAATTACTTGAAAAATGAAGAGATGCAATTTTCGCAGGATGCTTGATCTTGTCCTTGTATTTTGTAGTTCATTCTCTTTGTCAGGCTCTGTTTCCTCAATTATATAAACATAAACAGTACATTTTAGTTTCTTTCTTGTCATTTCCATCTGAGCACATTTAATCTGTGGAAATTCATTTAATGTGGTACCCAGAATGAAAACCACTGCAGGTGTGAAATGGTCACTGTCACACAGAGTAGAAGCTTCAACCCCCTTA
>PVJO010006015.1:0-92958 GCA_004026905.1 Hystrix cristata | reverse complement strand
CTTCTGATAGGAGAAGTAAAATGTGTGTATATTGGGGATGCTAAGCCATAGTGATGAAAATCATTATCCATTCCAGAACAGAAGTACACAGCTTGCATCATACAGCGAGTGGCTAGTATTCTTAACAGAGTGTTCAGATATGGAAAAGCAGGAGACTCAGCTTGGTCCAAAGAGTCAGCCAAAGATTTGGCTGTATCAGTCTTAATTTCCAAATTCTGTGCATAAAAGAGAGGAGAAAAGTATCATATGAAATATTTCTACATCAATAGCATCATGTCTTCAAAAGTCAAACTAGCCAGGTGTGGTGGCACACACCTGTAATCCCAGCACTCTGGGAGGCTGATGTAGGAAGATCAAAAGCTCAAGCACAGGCCAGGCAATTAATGATTTAGCAAGACTATCTCAAAACAAAAACAGAAACAACACTGGAGATGTATCTCAGTGTGAAGGCCCTGGGTTCGATCCCCAGTAACACAAAAGAAAAACACAACAACAAAAACCTATAGTCTGAACAAACATAGTACACAGTGGTTTTCACCAGATAATTTGGTCTCACATCTTTTATCTTTTAGCTAGTAGGACTCAAAATAACTTTATAATATACAATGATTGTTTTGTACAATACCAAAGCTTAAAATTTCCTAAGCGCATCTGAAAGTACTGAAATATCAAGACCATGACAAAGTTCCAAAGAACAGAAGGGTGACAGAAGCAGTAGTGCTATTTCTCAGGCTAGCTTGTGCTTGCTAACATCTGTCAGGGAGAAGAAAATCAAATATCTGGATACTTTTCAGCATATCTGGATTCTCCTCTCCAGTTATTTTCCTTATATTCAAAGCAGCTACTTTATTCTACTTCAGGGAGATCTCTCAACATATTTAAATCATCTTCCTCTAGCTAGGTGTTAGGAAGTGAGACAATAAGAAAATCCCCTAACGCACAGAGTGACCCTCACAGCAGAGAAGCAGGTTTAGTTCTGCAGACTATAGCAAGGGCAGATACCCTACGAAGATTTGAGTTAAAATCGGAAGTGACGCCATCTTGTTAGAATCACATCCCGAGAACCACTGCTACCCCTTCAAAAATCTCTGTTAGATGGGAAACATGAGGCCTGGTTATAACACAAGGAAAACCAAAATAAGTGAACATCACCCCAAGGGCAAGTAAACCTAAAGGAAAGCCTACTAACCAATGGAAAGGGCTGAAAAAAAGTGCCTTTTCTACATTTTTCCTTTTCCATGTGTGCAATAAATAGCTGTCTGTTTTTTAGAGACATGAGATAAGAGAGCTAAACTGAGTTGAACTGAAGAGAAACAAAACAAACTGTTAATCTCTAAAGTTAGGCAGTTCAAAGTAGCCATACAAAAAGGAGAAACAGAAGAACTTCAGGTATACAGGATACTGCAAATAACAGTCCAGATTAGAACATCTGGCTTTAGTGCTGGATACCCCTTAAACACATTACAGGATTGTATTAATAAGCAGATGATGTTAATGTCAACATAGAAAGAGACAACCATAATCAAAACAGACAATTTCTTTCTCAGCAAAAGAATTACTTGCATACTTCAAGAAACAACAAAACTTTTATGGAGAGGTGAATATAAATTCTTAGGTGCAATGGTTAGATCACAACACAAATACAATATTTCAGACTAAGTGATCTTACCTTGGACTTAGCTGCCTTAACGAGGATTTCATAATTTGATGGGGGTGGAGCAGGATGTTTTCTTAGGAGAGCGTGTTCAGAAAATTCTTCATGAATTTTTTTTGCAACAGAGATATTAGCAAGTAACATAAATTCTTCCACCATGGAATTTGTTTCTCTACGACGGAAAAGGCATGAAACAAAGAAAGAGAATCTGAACCTTCCTTGTATCTTCCTTACAGAAAAGTTCCTTTTCTACCAACAAGATAATGGAAGCATTTCCTACGCAAACATTCACATGTGCACATGTGTATTTTTAGCTGACTTATGTCTTGTTCAGGTCTCACCTACTATGCTAACCATCTCCTTTTGTGCATCTACTGTGTGAGTAAATCTTTTATGCTACGTAACTGCACTCAAAAAATGGGAGCTTTATTATCTTTATGAGAATCTGAATCCGTACAATCTGATTTCAAAACTTTAATCAACCTGATACTGCTTTTTCTATATAGAGTATAATTATTCTATACGTTAGATGCTGGTTTAACAAATTATCTGCCTTCAGAGTATATACTATTTTCTTTTTCCCAGGTCACTGAACAAGAAGTATTAATCTTTCATTCATGGTTCCATTCTTAGTAACCCAGTTTTATTTAAGAAAATCTAAAGAGTGACCACATTTATTTTTCCAAATATTTCATAAGCCAAGAAAACTCAATAGAAATCTTAACTCAAATAGAAATAGACATTTTGAATATAAATGTCTTATTATTAACGTAAATACCAGACATCATATTGAAAATCTTATCTACTGTCCACCAGAAAAAAAATCACACACCTAAGTTCCTTGGTCTGCAGATCTATAGGATCATGAGTTTCACTGTCCATGTGAAATCGAACTTCTGGAGAAGAAAGTGTCAAAGCCCTAAATAAAAATTAAAAAGGCAAATTCATCAAGTGATCCAAAACCAAAAACCAAACTCTGGACATGATACCTTTAAAACAGAAAATGAGGGGTTGGGGATTTAGCTCAAGACGTAGAGAGTTTGCCTAACAAGCACAAGGCCCCAAGTTCCATCCCCAGCAGCTCCCCCACCCGAAAATAAAATAGAAATGACTATACATCAAGTGTACAAGAGTTGTGCATTTGAAGGCTTTACTAAGCTTTTCACTCTATTTTCAGGAACAGCTTAGTATTTAATAGACTTAACACTCTTAAAATTAATTTAATGAGAGAATGACAGCAATTAAGAAAGTCAGTCCCTGTGCTTTGGACAGCCTGAATATACTCTGCACCCAACTCTAAGTTCTACTGAGCTACATACATTTGCAATCATAAAAGAGATGACTGGCAGTATTTTATTTACTATGGAAAACAGGGAGTCAAAGGGGTGTTACCACGGCTGGGTTAGTAACATCAGAAGATGCAGTTCTTAAGTACATTCTACATAAATTTGAGCAACAGAGAAGAGACTCATAAACTACAACCCCAACCTGTCACAAGGACTCATATTTCAGTGCCATGTATAAGATATGTGCTATGGTAGAGGATTTATATAAATGGTTCATTTAATTAGTAGCCAAGTTCTCTGAAAAGTAAATTCTCGCAATGCTATACACATACATCTAGTGTTAATACCTAAAGTAGTTTCATTAAGTCTGCTCCAATCAACCTAAAAGTAAGAATTTTCATGAGGCTAGGCAACCTTGGACAATGATGAAGGAAAATAAAGGAGAAAAATAATTAGATGAGGCAAATTGAGATTCTAAGTGCTTTTCATCCTCAACTGCTCATCTTTATTAGAAAGGCTACACAAGGAACATTAGAAAAGGAATCCTAACAAATAGTCCTTGTCATATAGTACTTACAAAGTTCTACATCAGATTCAATATTAATTACATTTTGATTTTTTCTTTCTTCAAAGAACACATAAAAATGTTATTTCTATCCAAGAGTATTAATAGTTAAAGGTAAAAGTGGTCACTGTTTTCTCTATCCTTCCTAAAACTAAGAAATTCAATGCTATCTTTTATTAATAGATGTCAGTCTACATAGAGAAAAATAAGTTTTAGAGTAAAAAATATTCCTATTTTTGAAAAGCTAGTTTCAAATACAAATTTGTACCTCTTATCTTAAAAATGTCAAAATAATGGCTTCAATATGTGTTTTACTTTCTTTGCATTCATTCATTTATGATACTGGAGATGGAACCCAGGCCCTCATACTTGGTAACTATATGCCACACTACTAAACTACACCCCAAACCTACATTGTTTTTGAAAAAACTTCCTAAAAATTTTCTTTACATAAATTTGTTTCTATTGCCTAATATACTGGAAGACTGCAATAAAAAGTATTTGCTGAATATGTCATTTTATGTCCAAAGGCCAATTATATCCAGCTTACTTTTAAATGATAGTCTTAAGCAGTGGTTTGCTCTAGTTTGTTGGGTTTTAACACATGTATGTAATCCTTAATCTGACATTTCATACTGAAGATTATAAATAAAAAGTTACAGAAAACTGAGGCATGAGAGGAAAGAGCAATGGCTAAATATAATCCCCCAGAATACCACCGTCCACTAGAACTTTTATTTTCTGGTGTTCATTTTTGTTGAGCTCCATTCAGCAAATGGCCAAATGAATATCTTCTGGAGGCCTCCACTGCCCTGTCTTCACTGGAACCTTCTTCACCGACAAAAACATTCTATAGTTGTGCTGCCAAATACAGTAGTCACTAGCCACATGTGGCTACCGAGCACTGCAAATGTGACTAGTGAGACTAAGGTAAATTAACTTCAGTGAACTTAAATGTAAATAGGCACATTTTATGAGATAGTGTCGATGTAGAATTTGTCATCGCTAACAAAAACTTTTTAGTAACTGCTTGTGACACAATCCTGGATAGTGTATTATCTTTCGAACTCTAAAGTATAATGAGTATTTAAAACATCCGTATTTAAAACACCTAAAACATGTTCAATAGGGAAACAATTTCTAGTTAAAGTTAGAAATAATCCATAGAAGTCTTAGGGAGATTTTGCCTTCCTGAAATTTTTTAAAGAACTTTAAACTCATAACATTGTCTAGCACAACTTCTGGTATAGCTTGTATTCAGATGTCCCTCCAAAGCCTCATGTGGTTTTAGGTGGGGAGTTCTGAAGGTGGCTGAATTAGGGGGTGTCAATGTGGATTAAGGGTGTGATACTGAGATTAATGGTGTGGATAATGGAAGCCCACACTGCATATGGGTAGTACCAATCAAAAGGCTTATAGCCTGGATGGAATATAAGGGAGCAGAAAGAAGGCGGGCTTGCTGCTACTGCTTGCTACCTCCTGCCTGCCTGCCTGCCTGCCATGAACTTTTTCTCCTCTGCAATGCCCCTCTGCCATGCTGCCCTGCCCTGGAGCCAGCTGACTATGAACTGAAACTTCTACAAAATAAACCTGAACTAAAATACACCTTTCCTCTTTTAATTTGTGGGGATATTCTGTCTCAGCAATGAGAAAGTAACCAAGACAGTATTAGTCCAGAAGCTGCTGATATTTAAAAGTTAGCTAGGAAGAAATAAGATGTCTCCACTTAAGTCTTGATTCACCCTGTTTTAAATAATTCGGCACTGTCAATACTCAAGCACTCCAAAGAATCCAAGTTACCTTAATAATAATAAATGACTTAAAATACATCTTAATAGATATTTTTGAAATATACCCTTTTTCAATTCTTCCTTTTTTCAGAATTTTAGCGAGTTTATTTAGTCCACGGAGACTAGTGGTAATATCATCATTCATGGCTGCTGAATCAATTCTCATCTGTGCTTCAGCATAAGTAAGAGAAGCCTAAAAAAATAAAAACACAAATAGGATTAGTGTTTAAACAACCTTACTTAATCTCATAGTATTTACTATTTAACCATATTGTCTCCTGTTCACTACAGTAAAAAAAAAACCTAGGACTTCAGAAAACCAGAGCAAGAAAAATTCAGTTTACAGTACTTAGCTTCACATCTATGATTTCTGGTTCATTATCTCTTATCTGAGGTATTATACAACATAAGCAAACTTACATTAAGCAAAGTAAAACTGCTTAGACTTCAACTACTTTTTTATTTCAGTTAGTGCATATTCAGTTAGGAATATTCAGGACAAAATGAGGGAGAATATAAGAGAACCTAGGGAAAAGTGCAAAAAAAGGAAAAAGATGAAAAAGATAATCTAGGTCCATTCTGTGTGAGCGTACTCTTAGGGCAGTTCTGTCAGAATCCAACTATGATTTTTAACACCATTTCTTTGTGAAAAATATGAACTAGAAGATGATGCACATGATAATTTTTCAAACAGTGACCATTTCTAAGTAGGAACAATCTCAATCACTGGGATTCCTGAGTTGGACATAAAATCATCTATTCCATCTTCTCAAGTATAGGCTTTTTAAGTTCCTAATACAGAACACTGCCACATAAATTATGTTCTAAGTAACATCAAGAATTAAGCAAATAACTGAAAAACAACATAAAACTAGCTTTGACTTCATAAAAAAGTACACTTTTATAAGCCTAAATTTTTCAAAACAATCTACAAAACTGTTAAAAGCATCAAAGATTTTCAACATTAGAAATGAACCATGAAACTAACCTTTGAATTAATGACACTTTTGGTAAATCTTGTTTTTAAGATTTCAGCATTGTGATTCATTTCCCAAATACACGAAAATGCCAGCCTATGGGTAAAAATAAACAGTATTTGTTGACGTCGATCAGCTGAAACAGCAAATACAACATTCTTATGGAAAAGCATACATAAATACCTGTCAACGTTACATCTTAGGGAACATAAATTAGAGCTAAGCAACTCTGGAACCATGTCAATCCTCTGGAAAAGATAATAGAGTCTCAGATTACTTCTCTATATCCATGTTTATATTAGGTTCTATTTTCAAACAGCATTAATTGAACAAGGAGAAAAAAGGAGTGTTCTTTTCTTTTCACTAGGACAATTAAGAAAACATAAGTAAAATATCTGTTTGTAGAAAAAGACATACAAAATTGTTACAGAAAGCAAGTAATGAAAGAAATTGGATTTCATACCATTCAATCTAAGCTTAAATCCTCTACACTAATCACCTAGTTGACCTCAAAGTTTGAAATCTCCGGTATTTGATAACTGTCACTAGCCCTACCAAGTCTGTCTCTGAACCTTCCTCAATGCCCAACAGCGTTTCAAAACAAAAGAAAGAGAAACTAAATTTCTATGGGGAAAAGCTATATGGTCAACTTTGATCACGAGTCTACAACAGACTATGCTTAACCTTTCCCTCACTTCCCAATTGTTCTATAAAAATTTGTGACAACCATACTTAAGGAAAAATACTACACATCCTATCCACCATGTATACTTGCTATTTACACCACTAAATGCCAAAAAACTGCAATGTTTTCAGAGATTTAGACCACCTTATTCCATGTACAGTATTTCCTTTAGCTAAATTACATACTATTTCAAACTGTGATTGTTCAGAAATTCACAAGTATAAATGAGAGTTAAAAAGATTTTAAATTCCATGTATTTACTTTTTCACAGAGATACACAGTTGTTCCTCTTCTGGCTGACTCTTGATCCAAGGCATTTCCCGGCCTGATAAAATGGCTAACATCAGCAATATGAACACCAACCTTCAAAAGATAAAAATGTAAGGATGCTGATGTGAATTATTAATAGATTAGACATACCAACAGAGTCTAAACACACCCATTACTTTTTGCGGCTATAACCTTATATGACTAGTTTACACACTCTACTTTGGATTAAAAGACAATAAACTCAAGAACAGAATCTTATTTGGGGAAGAATGTCACAACAACATGAATGTCATTACAACGCGCACACCTCCAAATTCCCATTTTTGAGTTCTCTACAATGCAGAGCATCATCTATGTCAGTACATCCTGGGGGGTCCACACTACAAACACACAGATGCCTCAGGTCTTCTCGGTTTTTCATGTCCTGGAAGATGCCGCATCATAAAGAACAAAATTAGTTTAACAGCGTAACTGCAATACAGCTCTTGTGAAATCAACATGTGCACAGAAATAACTTAGCTTTAATTTCTTGATGAGAACCACATGATTTGTAACAGGTGGTTTTTATACTTTTGGGAAAAATTTGACACTTACTAGTGTCTGCCACCTAGAAAAGTTTATCTTTCACTAAATAAGCAAATGGCTAATGTAATACTTAATGGTGCTGAACTAGCTAAATGTGGAGGAAGACAGATCATGGTTTGTATATAAAGACAAGTATAGAAATCAAAAATAGCCAGGATATAATAATTTACAGTCACTACTAATTGTCTTCAACTTACGTTCTCAGTAATGCTCCAGGGCATCTTTGGCAAGAAGCTAAGGACAGCCTGTGAAAAAGCCTGATGAGGGACATCATGTTCAAGTAGTAAAACTTCTGTTTCAGTCTCTTTTTCTCCAACATCACCTAAATTTTTTACAAAGTGCCCCTAAAACCAAAAGGTTTTATTAGAAAGACATTTTATAACTATTTACATTTTATTGTATTAAATTTTTTAGCATTTTATACCACCTCAGACTTTCTAAACATTCCTTTAGCTTCTTTAAAATGACCCATTGGTAACTTCAAAGCTGAAAATGATTCTTCATCTGATTTACCATGCAAACTTCCTAAGAGCGCAGTTCTAATATCACCAGACATCTATTTATATTCTATTTACTTTCAAGTTTAAAATGTACTTCGAAAGCAATGATTTCAAAATCTGTTGATGAGAATCCATTTAGGATTCAAACACTTTCTCCTAGACTCAATCAATAAAAGTTGTTTGGCATTTTGATAAAAATAACCACAAGACTTACATTGGAATTGCATAAAATTAATTTTCAATTTGGGTACTCTACTTAGTAACTGTGTGACATATCCCTAAATTTCTGTACAAATCCTAAGTAATAGTAAATTGTGTCTTCATTAAAAGCAACAATACTGCCAGGCACGATGGCACATGCCTGTCTGTAATCCTGGTACTCAGGAGGCTGAGACAGGAGGATCACTGCGAGTTTGATCACAGTGACCAAATAACAGTATTATTTAACAAAAGCAACAATATTATTCACAAATTGTTAATCTTAAAATATCCTAAGATAAAATCAATACTTGAAGCTTACATTGGGATATCTGGAATTTCTGGGCCAGCCATCAATAGCAACAATAATTCTCCGTCCTTCCAATGCAGAAGCCTGCCTGGTTTCTATCCGAATTCGGGGAATTCTTTTATCCGCCGGTGTAAAGAGATGTCTTCTTGACTACAGAAAATGAGAGGAGAAGTCTGTTTGTTTTGCTGGTGTTGAGATCAATCCCAGGGCCTCACACAAGCTAGGCAAGTACTCAGAAAAAAAGACTTTAACACACACAAAATCTGAGACTAAGTATAAAAAGAGAGCTATAAGTTCTATTAGTTTTAAATAGTTATCATTTTTTATTAAGGGAAACATGTTCTTTACTCACCTCCTTAATATCAGACTTGGAAAGCATGCCACAATATGGTCTCCAGTTCCTTTTTATTATTCCTACAACTCTACCTGTAGGTCTTAACATCTTTTCATTTACAGTAGTCTTAAGCTGAAATATAAACACAAAAATCTTCAGTTAAATTTCTTCTAAGCATAATGAGGAGATTTTCCTTCAAAATTATAGTACGTACATGGACACTAATACATTCAGATAGTAAATTATTACATAAAACTACAGAATCATTGCACTTCAAAATTCTAAGCAAGAACATGCCAAAAGAAACCATGAAAACTGTTCTATAATAAAACATTACCAAAAAATGGACAATCAAAAAAGAACCTAAATAAATGTCAGAACTCATCTTTTTCAGTTTTAAATAAGGGCTCACTAAATAAATAAATAAATAAATAAATAAATAAATAAATAAGGGCTCACTGACTAAAACACATACAACCCTAGAAATTAGTAGACTAGGACTTTATATACTAGTTTACACTGATTAGCTATATGGTTATGATGACTAGTTCACTTTTGGACCTTTATTATTCATTTAAAAAGACATGTATTTTAAAGGTTCTTCCTTATCCAAAAGAAAAATCCAAAGAACATCTTCTATTTGAAAGACATCTTAATGGCTACAGTAAGAGTCCATAAAACTGACAGAAAAGGAAAAACTACAAATGTTGTATGCATTCCAACTATATTGTTTTCATAATTCTAAAACAGGCAAATAAATAGGTCACTTCAAATTGACTTAATTCATAAGAAATAAATGAACGGGCTGGGGATTTAGCTCAGTGGTTAGAGTACTTGCCTAACAAGCACAATGCCCTGAGTTCAATCCCTGGCACCAACAAAAAAAAAAAAAAAGAAATAAACGAAAGCATTCACTTCACAATAAAGTAATAGAGCTGGAACAATTAAACATGCCCAAATATAAAGGCTCAGAAACACATTATGCTGAGGATATTTTAACATTACATAAACACATTTCAGAAAATTTCATTTACTTAAACCTCACTAATTCAGATCACAAACTGAAAGTCGTAGATTTCCAGTTCTAAACTTGAATTAAGTCTTTGTATTTAAGCCAATTTGAGTAAATTATGACATTAAAAGAAAATTAGTTGTATACACAGAAAAATAAAAATCAACCATGCTTATGACAGACAATGAACCTACAAAGCTGTAATGTCATTCAATAATCTGAAAACAATGAAAATTTAGTCAATTTCTCCAAAGCCAACATGTTAAGTTTAGGAGTACAAAGCTACACACAAAAAAATAAAGCCTGCTTGGTTTCATACCATGTGTTCTCTCTCCTCTTCTTTCTCCACATCATCTTCATTTTGTCCCTCATCCTGTAAAACCACAGAAGATGGTGCCACCCACTGACTCTTGGGGAGAAGCTCCACGGCCACAACATCTTCATGAACAGCTCGGTTTAAATGTTTAAGTCCTTGTACAATTACCTGTTTAAAACAACAGACAGCATGTGCCCAGATACTTTTAATGGCAGGAATGAGAAGTTACCTAGTAGAAGTTTATACACATTCTAAATATCTTTATGTAATCTTTACCTCTCTGTACTTTTTTTTAAAAAGTGTTCCTTTGTTACATACTCTTAATCACCTACATATTAAGTAGAAAAAACACAAGTCAGAAAACATGGGTTGTGTTCATGGGTCTAATATAACTATAGTGGTACCAAGAATCTTGGGAAAAGTTTAACTTTCTAAATCTCAGGTTCCTGATCGGTGAAATGAAAAAAACAAGAACTATTTTATAGGTTGAGCTGAAGATTTAAACAAAACACTGCATGCAAAGTATTAGAAGAGTACCTGGCAACAGTGACCACTGGCAGCCCTCTGAATGTTATACAAAAATAGTATTTGCCATAATTGGTCATAATATATAAAATGGAAGCATCTCACTTTTTACCATCTGATGGGTTAGATTTTTATTTTTAAAAACGGGCTATGGCTGGGCATGGTGGTGCACACCTGTAATCCCAGCACTTTGGGGGCTGAGGCAGGACGACTGCCACAAGTTCAAGGCCAGCCTAGGCTATACAATGAGTTCAAGGCCAGTGTAAACTACATGGTGAGACCCTGTTTCAAAAAAACAAAACAACACAACAACAACAACAACAACAAAAGTGGGCTAACAGAAAGTTCTTTTCTTCAATAATCAATTTCCTAAAAAGTATATATGATTTCTTTTAATGTGTTAAATTAAGAATGTAAGGAAAACTTAAATTCTCATTGAAAGTTTTAAATATTTATTCAAGAATGTAACAAAAAGCACTTTAATGTATAAAAATTCGCACACTTGCCTCTTTATTTTCTTCAGTGTCTCCATGAATCCACACTGTAGCTTCTAAGTAATTTTCCCTGCTAGCTCTAAATGTTCCTTGAAGGTATGTACCAGATTTTATGCCTTGTTGTAGCTTACTTAAGGGAAGATGCTCTGAAAATATTATTTTCCCACTTTCTATTTCATTCTATGAAATAAGTAAACCAAAAGATGCAGTAAGTGTTTTATTCATTCAATACAGAACTATCATTACTATCGGGTATCTTTTTTAAATCCACCTTATAATATAAATGACTCTGACTTGAGAGAATATAGCATAGTAGTGTTTCTTCTAGATCACTGCTATCCAAAGCAACTTTCTTTGAAGAAGGAAATATTCTTCTTGTGATATCCAATATAGTGGCCACAAGATACAATCTTCGCTTGAGCAATCGAAGTGTCTAGTAGCAACTGAGAAACTGAATTTTAAAATTTAAACATCCACATGCAACTACTGGCTACATATTACACTGGACAATCCTAAATCTGTACAGTATTCCAAAACGCAAGGCTAGCTTTTATCTTCTCACTTCATCTTAATTTTGTAAAGCAGCTTAAGACAAGCAGGGATGGGAGAAATGTCAAAGACTGGATTACATATAAAATGTCCCATTACACAACACTATTTCTATAACAATAACTACCATTTACATTTACTATAGCTATACGCCAGCACTGAGATAAGAATTTCATTAACGTTACCATTCAATCCTCAGAACAATGCTATGAAGTCATTATTGCTACATATACTTTATATTAAAAAAACTGAAAGCTCAGAGTTTAATGATTCCTTCAGCAATACCCCTCACATTGGCTATTGCAGTAACCTCTGTACTCATCCCTTTGCCTCTAATCTTGCCATAGATAACAATGCAATGTCTTCCACATTGACATTAGTGTGCTTACAAAGAAATACTATTTCTGATCATTTTCACCTGCTCCCTACCTACATTCTCATATGGCCTTAATTTCTCCAATTCTCCTGTATGAAGTAAGGAGGTCAAAATCCTATGTGATACCTTCTCTTTATGGCAGACTTTTAGGGAGCTCTTTATAAGACACTTGAAGAATTACTGATTTACAGAATAAATTCCACATCCTCATTACCTGGTGCTGCTCCTTCTAGTCTATCTCTTCTGATTCTCCTCCCTCCAACTTTGAGTTTAATGCTGCCTGCATTGTCTGCCACTTTATTTCTCAAAAGCTTCCACTTATTCACCAATGAGCCATTGATTCCAAACATTCTGTCATAAAAAATAAGAGCTACCATGTACCAGGCCTTATTTTAGAAGGTTAATTCATTTAGGAATGGCAAATTAATAAGCCTATTACAGTCACTAGTGTTGTTTATAACCAACTCCTACTCCAATTCCATCTTATTGATATTACAATTCCATTAGACAGCTGTAAGCCTCATATCTCCAAGTGGCCATTTAATATTCACTTTTCAAAACAGAAAAACTGAAAGGTACCCCTTCTTCAGACAAACAAGCCAGACGATCTATGAGTTCAGGGTTTGCAGTTAGGCTCTTTATGTACTCTTCACCTGAAAAATAAGTTAATGTTATTCTTAATAAATTCAAGTGTCATGCCTGATCATAATTTTTATATGAACTTGTAAATATACAGTGAGTACTTGTACATTTAGGCTTACATGTGAATGCTGGAATTCCTTCTTCAACAGCTTTCTCTTTGTTTTTGCGGTCATTTGTTATAAAGATAACTTGCAGCTGATTTTCTGCTGATATTTTCTTCAGATGTTCATTGTACCATTTTGCTGCTACTCGAATGGCTCTATCATTTCTGTCATTAGCATTTTCTCCCTGTTCTTGTTCTACGTAGGTTTCTCTGTATGTAAAGTGAAAAATTAAAAAGAAATCAATAGAAACAACATGTAAAAATTTTTGGTCATACTCAACTGCTATACTGAAAAGTAAATGTGTATCTATTTTGCTTGATTCTGCAGACTTATACATCAAAGAAGAAGTAAACAGGATGTTTATAGCCAACTTTTTAAAATAACGATTTGCTTAGAAAAGAAGAAAATGTTGTAAATAAAAAGCCTCACACAATTTTATTTCACAAAAATAAAAATTCAAGATCAGAATTTATAGTTTATGCTGGGACATTATATAGCTTGTTGAAACAAACTAATAAGCTTTAGAGATGTGACAACACTCCATTTGAACTGTGGATTAACACAAATTCCAAAACATAAATTATCTCCGGTAAACACTCAACATAAGGCAAAACATCTAGGGATTGAAAGACCAGATACAGTTAAGACTGCAGTTTCTTCTGAGTCTATCCACTCTGAACCATGACTGCACTTATCTATTTCTTCTCATTCTTTAAAGCCAGATTTAAGTACGGTAACAAAATTTAGTACAATAACCTCTGGTGTTTAAACAGATTCAATGTTTATTATTTAACAGATTTTAAGAATTATTTTAATTTGCCATCATTAAATGCACCTGCTAATGCCTTACGTTTATTGGTAAAGGACATGGTCACAAATTTGAATTTAGTTTTAATATGACCTGAGTTTAAAAATCTTAGATAGGTTTGCTGTTGTCCTAAGAGTCTTTCCATCAATACCAGTACTAAGGTCTATGTACAACTCTTGAACTAACAACACTGCTAACCCCATTAGGAATCCGATGAACATATTCCACCAAAACTTGATCTTCTGGCATTTGAAAAGCAAATAATGTTCCTGTTACCAGTACTAATAAGGTACAAAGCATAAAAATCTGCAAGTGCTTTGCTGGTGTTCTTTATAACAGCAATACTTAATTTGGGGGTATAAGAAGAGAAATTTGAGAAATCTTTTTTTTTTAAATATGCATAATCTGATGGGATTTCATTACCACAATTACAGTCTAACCCAGTCATTCCCTATCAGGGGTTGAATTTGCAGCTTCCACACACACATCCCCACCAGGGGTCCTCATGGCAATGTCTGGAAACACTACATGTTACCAGGCTGTGGTGGTGGTGAAGGGGGAAGACTGGCATCGTCAAGTAGTGGATAGAAGCCAGAGATGCAGTTAAACCTCCTACGATACATACAACCCCTTGTCCACAACAATGTATTATTCAAGATGTCAATAGTGTCAAGGATGAGAAACTGAGTGAATAAAGTTTCACAGATACCCATCTTAGATTATTTATGTAACATCGGAAATAGGCAATATCATATTTTTAAGACCACACATGGAGTTCAAAGGTCTTCAATCTGAAACATAACAAAGAATTCTATTTCTTAATCTAATCTTCAGTGATTCAGCAGTTTAAAAATTTTAAAGCCCATTAAGAATAAATCTGCTTTATATTTTTAAGTCTTTCCTTCACAAACTCCAGTTCTTTATTACCCTATGTTGGTTTTTCACATAATACAGTATTCCAAAAAGCTAGGCTTATCTCATCTTCCAAGAGTCTACTGCTGATCACATGATCAAACCAATTTAAAATGAATACACTGTGGAAATAAACTAGTATTATAGCCTAACAGTCAGTAGACTTCGGTTTTAGGCTTGACTTCCCCAATAACTAGGTGACCTTAAGGAACTTATGGTCTATCTTCAATAATGTCACAAATTACTCCTAGGAATCCTCTCTCAAATTTAGCTAGTTACAATTTTGCGATACTTAATATACTTCTCCTCTTACCTGTGGTGCTCATTAGTGAATGTATAGAAATGCTTCTCTTGGTTATTAGTCACATCCCGGATTCTTTTATATACAGGGGCGCTCCGATTTCTCACTTCTTGGAGAACTGTTTGTAGTACAATTACATTCCTGATGGCAGGATCCTCGAGTACATCAATCTTCAAAAAAAAAAAAAAAGTTAATTTTTTCCTATTTTCATTTAGAAGTCGTTTATGTCAAACATAAAACTGTCACTTTAAAAACACTGACTATATATTAAGCCATTGAGTTATTTTGCTATACAAGAAGTGACAACAGTCGCTTAATCCTTCAGCCCTATCCGAGAAGAGCACACAGAAAGAGACTAGAATTTCGCATAATTAATGCTATTAGTAAAGAAATACGCGGCCCACATAGTTTTTGCTCATAGGCACTTACAAGCTGCCTGGGGGTCGCGAGCCGGAAGCCTCAGAAGCCCAGGTCCCCGGCTTCCAGGCATTTACAATCTAAGGTAGAAGAGACACCAGGAGTTAGAAAATTAGCGTGTCTGAAATTAAACTCCAAAAACTGAATGGGGGTAAGCATATGAAAAAGAGCCTCGGCCTAGGTAAAAGTAAGCGTGGGACCCGATGGGGCGTGCTTCTCCTAAATCTGTTACACTGCCACACACCCGCCTCCCCGGGCCTCGGTTTCCCCATCTGCCACACGCCCGCCAGCCCACGCACCTGGTGCAGCAGCACGTTGGTGTCAGGGAGCAGGTAGTGCGGCCGCGGCCACAGGCTGCTCGCCGGGTCCTGAGGCTGCGGCTCCAGCGCCGGCCCCCCGTGCGCCCCGCCACACTCCGCGCACCCGGGAGCCCCGCAGCCGATGTCATCTCGCAGGTAGTGCTCGCGCACAATCTTCATCACGCCGCCCGTCCGGGTCTTTTTTAAGAACGTCTTGGACTTGAGCATCTTGCCTGGCAGTCCGCCGCGGATTCCCGACCGCCTCAGCACCCTTCCGGGGCAACCGTGCCTCACCCGGAGTTCGCCTCTCCTCGTCCCCGGAAGTTAGCCAGCGCCACGCCCGGGAAAACGCTTGACGCCTGTCGGCCCTCCGCCGACCGCGAGGATTGGGCGAGAGCGAGGTGCGGAGTGACGTCATTGCCTCCCGTGGCCTGGGCGGGGCCCGCGTCGGGACTCCAGCTCCCAGCCTGCACTGCTTCCCGCGCCTGCGAAGCTCCCGGCTGCCCGGGTTCAGACGCCTGCGACCAGCGCTGCTTCCGTCCTCCTCGCCCGCAGAGTTGTCTTGGTTACGGCCGCCAACGGTCTCCGGACCCGCGAGTGGAGGGGCTGCAACCTGAGTGGCTGACTGGAGACGCCTTCGGTTCCCTTGGGTGTCCGAGAGGCTGGCGGGTCCAGCTGTGGATGTGCCATAATTGAAGCTCTGGAGGTAGCTTGCGGTTGTCTGTCTCCCTGTCTTCTCCACGCGGGGCGAGGGGTCGCCTTTGTTGCCTAGTTTGAGGTGCTGTTCGCGCCGACCGTGGGGGCAGCCCCAGTCACTGAGCCTTTGTGATCCAGCAGAAGGATTGTTTTTTATTTACCCCCCCTTACCACCTTCCCTTTTAAAAGGAAACCGACCTTTCCCCTGCACACACCTCTTACTAATTATTAGGTAAACAGAGACAATGCCATCATTTCGTACATCGCATAGTAAATGGGGGGTTGCTAACATTCTTGTGAAAGGCTGAGACATTCTGCTTTAGAATAGTCGAGTTGTCCTCTTCCCTCTTTCTGCATTCTAGCTAGTCTGTCAAAAATGTCTTTGTCTCGTTGCTTCCCCATTTTAAAAAAAATTCAGTGACGCTTCATAGTAGAATAAAATCCACACACATGTCTTTTAAGGCCGTCCAGTGTTGATATTTAAGTGTGTGTGATGGTCCGGGGAAGTCACTATTCTTACAAAAATTTGCTACAACTACTGTTTTCCACTGTCGTTTTACCATTCCTCCACCACATAGCAACCTTAGTACCTGCATAGTTTCTTCTTTTACTACACCTGTTTAAACTCTTCAAGATTTTATGTCCTACCGCTGTATAACTGTAACTCAGCAGTGATTTCTCTTCGAGTTTGTGTTGCCTTTTAGGTGCATTTTTGGATACTGATGGGCTTTGTCGTTTATTTCTTAGTTTCTTTATGTCTTCCAACTAAGATTTCTGCCTCAAGAAGCTTTTTTTTTTTTTTAATTCATCGAAGGGCTGAGGGGGTGTAACTCAGTGTTGAGTGTGTTTGCCCTGTTGAGTGCTCGAGGCCCTGGGTTCCATCCACAGCACCAGAAAACACTGAAGGCTGATGAGCTCATCGGAGGACTGAATGAGTCTGTGTTTGATCTGAGCAGTAATCTGTCTTAGATTGAGGTTCTTCAGATTGTTACTTAGGGAATCTTTAGTATCTCATCAATACACTCAGTTTTCTATTAGTGTCTCAGTATATTTCAATTAATAATTTTTTAATCTACAGGAGATTGATTTAGAGAAGAAAACTGACTCATTATAATAAAAGATGTCTCGAAAAATTCCTAAAGAAGCAAAAAAAGTGAACATTTCTAGTTCTCTGGAATCTGAAGATATTAGTTTAGAAACAACAATTCCTACAGATGATATTTCCTCATCTGAAGAGCGAGAAGGTAAAGTCAAAATCACGAGGCAGCTAATTGAACGAAAAGAACTACTTCATAATATTCAGTTGCTGAAAATTGAATTATCTCAGAAAAATATGATGATTGACAATTTGAAAGTGGATTATATTACAAAGGTAAGATCAAGTATAAATTCTGTTATTTACATGCTTTTTAATTTCCTTAAGCTATAGATAAATAAGAATATACTTAGTCCAGCATAGCCATTTAATACTTTGAAAAATAGAGCGATTTACATATGAGAAGGCTCAATTTTTCTGTAGGGTCAGTTTTTAACTTCTAGCATTGTGTGAGGTATAGATTTTCTTAAGTATAATTTCTAACCAAGCTGTTGTCTGTTTCACTGACCCCGATGTTGACGTGACCCCCGAGGGTCTTGGGGGAGTCCCGTCACCTGTAGTGGGAGTGCCGGGCACCAAGGTGGTACCCAGCCGGGGCCTGACTCCTGCTCTCATGCAGAAGGTTGAAGGAGAGTCATCTTGAGACCAAAGTGCCAAAGCGAAAGTAACTTTTAATAAAGCAAAAGCAAGTACAAAGCTGCTTTCTCTCAGTGAGCGAAGCAGTGGCGTCCAAAACTGGCCACCACTGGGCACCGGCCCTTAACAGCTTTTATAGGTTTCGACTGAGGGCCACCCTGACTTTCTCAGCTGAGGGTGTCACTACTTGATTGGTCAACTGGCTTGTTACTAGGCAACATGGGGGAGGGTCTTTGGGGATTTTCCACTAGGGTCTGGGGTCAAGCTTTCTTGTTTTATCTTCTGTAAAGGCGGTCTTGCTAAGGTATAGTGTAGAGAGGAAATGTGACCACAGGCTGTCAACCTCGCTGGCAGCGTTAACGACAGGAGCTGCTACAACCTGTTTTTGCTCTTAATAAAGTGCCCTAGCTCTCTTCTCCAGGGGGCTGCCGTTCTAGCCCTGCCTAACATCCCCCCTTGCCCCTACAATGTGACTAGTTTGGTAAGAAAAATCATAATTATATTATTCAATCTCTATGTCCTTTGCCCTAGAGATTTGATTTCTTTGGTACCTTTCTATATGCTGGTTACTGTATCATATTAGGAGTCATAAATTCATTTACCATACATAGTCTTCAGATTGGTAATGTTTGCCATCCAAATAATGATGTCCTAGTCCTTATTTTCCTGCCCTGTGTGATTATTTACAATTGTAGAGCAGTTGCTGTAAGACCTAGTGAAGTTTTCACTGACCCTAAGAAGGATATAGTTAGACAAGTAGTTAGATAATGTGTATTTCTGTGTGCCTACCTGACCTTTTTTTCTTAGCATTGTCTTTTAATAGGCTATAAGGACAGGAGGACAGGGGCGTATTGCATTGCTGTTGTATCGCCAACATTTAGAACAGTGCGGGGGGGGGTGGTGGAACAGTGCCTGTCACACACTCTTAAATGCATGACTGATACCTGCTTTGCTCTTGATGAAACAAAGCCCCAGGGTGCTTAGCGGGAAACCCAGGGCCACTCAGATAGAAGTGAGGGAGCCACATGGGATTCAAATCTAGAAAGTCTGAAGTCCGTAGTCTACAAAAGTGACTATCCGAACCTTTCCTTTTAGGTATTCTGCATAGTCACCTCCCTGGATTAGGCCACTTGGTACATTATTGATTAATCCACCTAATTTCCTGTCCCTATTAATTTTTTTTTTTTTTTTTTTTTTTTGGGTACAAGATCTTGCTATGTAGTCCAGGCTGACCTTGAACTCACTGTGTAGCCCAGGCTGGCCTCAAACTCCTGGCACTCTTAGGACTCAGCCTCCCAAATGCTGGGATTACAAGCATGTGTCACCACACCTGGCTTGTCCCTATTTTCTCATATTACTTTTGCTCCTCTGAAGGACTACCACAGTGCTACTGGCTCATGTGTCCCAACTTCTCAAGCTTTCCTTTAATGCAAGTCATTGAAAAAGGCCTGAGTTAATATCCCGTTCAATAATTCACTTGTTCAGTAAACGAGTATTTCATTAAGTACCATTATCCAGACTTAACACTTTCTTTGGCTTCCTCTTTTGTTTTCCACTTGTAATGTACTTGGTTATAAATAGCTTTTCTTATTTTTAAGTTTTACATTGTAGAAATGGTGACTACTTCATGACAGGCTGTCTAGTGTAACAGATCAGAGCTACACTTCTAGGTATACATAGTTTGGGATTCAGTTCCAGCCTTTCCGGTTGCCTTGAGCAAATTCCTTCACTTTTTAATTCCTTGATATTATGTAAAATAATAATAGTGTTACTTCATGGAATTATTGGGAAGTTTAAGTTAATCAATGCATGTAGGCTCATAGACATCTTATGTATTATAAAATACATTGTATATGTTATTATGATTAATTATAAGCGCTATACTTACTTGTAACTACACTTGTTCAGCACTATATTATTATTTTTGTACAGCCCCTCCCCCTGTGCTTAATAGTTTGTTGAGTGGTTTTCTAGTTAGACTGCAAATACAGAAGACTAAATTAGTCATATTCCTGAGTTGATGATACATAATAATCATGGATCCTTGCAAGGCCGTTGTTTTCTTTTGATATATTATCCCTTTCTATTTCTACAGCTCCTTTCCCTTCTCTCTCTCCGTGCAGCCATTTTAATATTTATCCTTTAATACTGATCTATACTCCATCCCTCTTCGACTGTTTAAAAAAAATCATGTAGATTATATATACATCTATTTCTTTGATTCCAATTTTTAACATAATTCTTCATGTGTATCTACCAATATGTCCATGCACTTCTGCAATGACAGGCCACACAGGTTGCCTCCAGCTCCCTGCCGCCACAGCACAGGCTTAGCTTTGTTTAGACATCTGTCTTCCAGATCTCTGTGTGCATTCTTTCACACACACATAAGCCCACACACACACATTCTTTGACACACACATAACATTTAAAAATATATATTTAATTTAACTGGATAGTATAGATATAGTAGCCTACATTCCCGGTTTTTTGACTATTGAATGAGTACTAGGATTATTCTGTTTGGAGACCCCTTATAGTAAGATATTTGCAGCCAGATACATGAAGAAATATCACGTTTTGGCAAAATCAGTCTTCTATAATTCAAATCTGAGCCATCTCAATTATAAGATGGACCATCACATGTATTGCTAAGATTTTAATAAAAGTTGACAGTTGAGCTGTTATGTGCCATAGATGATAAGATGCATTCCAATTTCAGAGATGTTAAAATGTGAGAAAGTGAGTCTGGAATCCATGAAAGAATATTTTTAGCCATTCATAAACGTTTTCCAAAGCATTGTTAGGACTACAAAGATGAAAATAATCAAATTTTACTATTACAAAAAGAAATTTCCCTTACTAGACTGGTTGGAAGTTACAAGAAAGGTAGATTTCTGCTATGTGCAAGACTGTTACTGCTATAAACATTTAAATGGCCTCATTTTAAGTTACTGAACTTCTTGTAATTGGATATATCGGTAACTCTAAACAGTGAAGTGTCATTAATTCTGTTGGTCATTTCTACTCTTGAAAGAGAGTGAGCCAGCTGTCCAGGGTTTCAGGGATTATGTTCAGCAGTTAGTATCAGACTTGGAAAATGGTGGCTGCTGGTAACAGAAGACACTTGGTATGGTTACTGCTAGATGTCTTTAGGAACCCAAATTCCTTTTAACTTTTTAGCATGTGATTCTCATCTCAAAAAACTTAAAATAGTTGATCTGCCTCCAGTGTTGTGTTCATGTTACAAGTAGTGGTAAGGAGAAGGGTGATGAGAAAAGGGGACATATAACATAAGTCAGTCTGCTCTAGAGAGCTTTCCCCAAACTAAACCCAATGACTTCATCTGGCTAGAATTATGCCACATGACCACTCCTACATACGTGGGATGGGAAGCTGGGAAATGTAAGTTTTTTATTGCTGTTACTAATAAAATCTAGACTTAGGTCAGAAAGAAGGAGAGAGTTGATGTCAGGAGGCAAGGAGTGACTTTCTTCTGTTCATTAAAGTCTTTTTGTTTTTTTGGTTTTTTTTTTAGTTAGAAGACAGTCTTAACTTCCTGTGTCAGTTTGGCTCCAATACTAATGTTTGACCCAGGACTTTATTGTAGTTTGTTACTTTATCATTCATTGGATCATGTTATGCTTCTTTTCATGTTGATTTGAATCCTGTTGTCTAAATAGGATCAAACAGGTACAAGACAACTTAAAAAACACTGATGCCTGGGTCGATGAGAATGAGATCTGAGAGAATTTGAAAGGTTGCTAGCTACTCAGGCCAAACTTCCTGATAGCAGAAAATTGGTAGTGCTATACTTTTATGCCCACCTGTTGCTGTCTAAAATTTCCTTTCTTACTCCACTTCTTTATTCCTTTTCTCTTCATTCATCTTACCTATCAGTTTGCAAAAGCTAGAATTTTGTTCATCTCTTGTTAGATACCTGTGGGTTTCTTGTTACTAAGAAGATAAAAGAGTGCTTTCCCAGCTCATTTGTCACTGAGGAATTTGGTTTAGAATCTAGTAGAACTTGTAAAAGCTGTAACCCTAAAAATAATGTTTTTTTCCTTAGAGGTAGCATATTCTTGATTTGCAAAATAGAAATTATGAGGGATGTGGCCACATGTTGCTGGGGTATAGCAGTCAACACAAAAGAGTTCTTTTTAAGGAGTTCTCCCTTTCAAATGATGGACTTGCTCAAAAAACAAATGCATCAAGCTGGGCATGATGACTCACACCTATAATCCTAGCACTCAGGAGGCTGAGGCGGGACGATCGCGGTGAGTTCAAGGCTACCCTGGGCTACATAGTAAGTCCAAGGCCACCCTTGGGTGTGAAAGAAGAAATCAGCAGCCATTTTGGGGTACAACAAAAAGGGGAACCAGCAGCCCCCACCAGTGCACACAGGAAAAGTATCATCAGCTACATGAGCAAAAACATCAGCTACATGAGCAAAAACATCAGCTACATGAGCTAAAAACATCATCAGCTATGTGAGCGAAGGCATCATCAGCAACCTTGGTAGGCAGGAGAGAGAAGGAGAAGAGAAAAAAAAAACAATAAAAAAAGAGAAGAGAGAGAATGAGAGAAAGAGAGAGTGAGAGAGCGCACCTGGGTGCTGCACTCATAGTTATCTCTGCTGTGACAAAGGAATGCCCCCCCCTCCGGGAAATGGGCATGTGCGACTTTACCTCAGGCATTCACCCTGGGTCTGGCTAGGACCCAGGATGCCGCCAGAGTGCATATCAAAGTAAATTCTTTGTTGATAGTAAAACGGTTCCTGCAAGGTTAGCCAGACCCCGGAAGCACAGGCCCACACTGGGAAGGTGAGACCTTTATCAGAACACAGGCATTCGAACCAACTCTCAATAACCATATAGTGAATTTTACAGTTTGTCATAGATGGCTTTTATCAGATTTAGATATGGACCATCTATTCCTAATTTCTGTAGAGTTTCTATCACGAGTGAGTGTTGGATTTTGTCAAATGCTTTTTCTGCATCTATTGACATGATCATGTGATTTTTGTCTTTGTTTCTGTTCGTATGGTGAATTACATGTATTGATTTGCGTATGTTGAACCATCCCTGCATCCCTCGGCTGAATCCTACTTGGTCATAGTGTATAATCCTCTTGATAATCCGTTGCACTCTATTTGCTAGTATCTTATTGAGAATTTCTGCATCTATGTTCATTAGGGAAATTGGTCTGTAGTTCTCTTTTTTGGTTTGTTCCTTTTCTGGTTTTAGTATCAGGGTAATACTTGCTTCCACGAATGATTTTGGAAGTACTGCTTCCTTTTCAATTTCATTAAAGAGTTTGAGGACTAGTGGTATTAGATCATCTCTGAATTTCTTGTAGAAGTCACCTGTGAAACCTTTAGGATCAGGGCTTTTCTTTGTTGGTAGGTTTTTAATTACCTCTTTAACTTCAATGACTGATATTGCCTTATTTATTATTTTTATCTCTTCTCGATTCAGTTTTGGTAGTTCATATTTTTCTAAGAATCTGTCCATTTCTTTAGTGTTTTCCAACTTTTTTGAGTATAGGTTCTTGAAGTAGGTGCTGATGATCCTTTGGATTTCCATAGGGTCAGTTGTGACTTCACCCCTTTCATTTTTTATTGTGTGGATTTGGGTCTTTTTTCCTTTTTTTGATAAGATTGGCTAAAGGTTTGTCTATTTTATTTAATCTTTCAAAGAACTAACTCTGATTCATTGATTCTTTGTTTCCTTAGTTTCAATTGCATTGATTTCAGCTCTGATCTTAATAATTGCCTCTTTTGTACAAGCTTTGGGTTTGATTTGTTCTTCTTTTTCTAGACGTTTGAGGTTCAACATTAAGTTGTTTATTTGAGCTCATTCTGTCTTCTTGATGTGGGAGTTCAATGCAATGAATTTCCCTCATAGCACTGCTTTCCTTGTATCTCATAGGTTCTGGTATGTTGTATTGGCATTATCATTAAACTGTATAAATTGCTTAATTTCTTCTTTAATTTCTTCTGTAATCCAGCTGTTGTTCAGAAGGATGTTATTTAGTTTCCATGTGTTTATGTGGTTTTCTTTTGGTTTCTGTTACCATTGAATTCCAGTTTTATTGCGCTGTGGTCTAATAGTATGCATGGTATAATTTCCATTCCCTTGCATTTACTTAAACATGTTTTATGAGCTAGTATTTGGTCTGTTTTGGAGAACATCCCATGTGCAGCTGAGAAGAAAGTGTATTCTGCTGTTGTGGGGTGGAACACTCTATAGACATCTGCTAAGTCCGTTTGTTCACAGATTTGATTCAATTCTGATATTTCTTTGTTAATTTTTTGTCTAGTTGATCTATTTGTGACAGTGGAATATTGAAGTCTCCCATTATAATTGTGTTTGTTTGATCTTTCATGTTCCTTAATATTTGTTTTATGTAGTTAGGTGCCAGTGCACCTATTCATGAAATTGACCTATTTTGTACATTAATATTAATGATTATTATTTCTTCCTCTAGGAGTTTTCCCTTTAGAAGTATGTAGTGACCTTCTTTGTCCCTCTTGATCAGTCTTGGTTTGCAGTTCACTTTGTCTGAGATTAGGATAGCTACCCCCTGCTTTTTTCTGGGTTCCTGTTGCATGAAATACTGTTTTCCATCCTTTGATTTTCAGCCTCTGAATTTCCTTTTGAGTTAAATGTGTCTATTGTCTGCAGCATATTGATGGATCTTGTTTCTTGATCCATTCTGCTAGTCTGTTTCTTTTGATTGGTGAGTTGAAACCATTTACATTGATGGTTACAGCTGTTATATATTGACTTTATCATTTTCATAGATCTTTTCTGTTGTTGGTTCTGTATTTCACCTCAGTTTAACTGCTTCTCTTGCCTATGGATTCTTTTTATTAGTGTCCTTGTAATTATAGTTTCTTTTTTCTCTTTCTAGGCTATCCTTCAATATATTTTGTAGAGGTGGTTTGGAGGTCATGAGTTTCTTCAGTCGTTTGTCATGGAAGTATCTTATTTCATTGTTAAATTTGAAAGATAGTTTGGCTGGGTACATCAATCTGGGTTGAAGATTATTTTCTTTTAAGGCTTGAAATATTTTGCTCCAGGCTATCCTTGATTTAAGGGTTTGTGTTGAGAAGTCTGCTGTGCTTCTGATGGTTTTACCCTTAGAGGTGATTTGTTTTTTTTCTCTAACAATTTTCAGTATTCCGTTCTTTTGTTGAGTTTCTGGAATCTTGATTATTGTATGTCTTGGTGTAGATTTCCTCTGTTTCATTGTCCTCTGGATTTGTAGTGGGTGTGCTGGGGGTCTGGGGTTTTATTTTACTTCTGGGTATCATCATTTTCTTTGTACCTATATGCATTTCCCCTCTTTTAGTTTCAGTGTTGATTTTTATATTTTGTTTATGGGAGGTTACTTGAAGACAAATACCAGTGCTTTCCAAGGAGAAGTTTGTTCCTTCAGTGTATTCTAGATATACGTGGGTCTTGGTTTTTGTGTCTGTCTCAAGACCCTGGACCATGTTAATGATTATTACCTCACATAATTACAGTATTATGCATATAAGAAAGTACAACTGGTTATAAACTGTATAACACCCTTGTTACACTAGTATGTTAGCAATAGCATTAATTATATTCATGAAATTGACCGACTGTGGTAACTGTTAACTTTGTTTCTTTAGCCATAGGAGCAACGTTAACACATTTATAAAGCAGAATCCAATATAAACTAGGAATTTGTATGTAGTGAGTTTCCTGTTAGTAAAGTGGGTTTTACCCTGTGTGTAGGGGGGATAATGAGGGATAGGAAAAGGTAGAGAGATCAGTGAAAAGAGTTCTTGTAGATGCAAGACTTAAGGATAAAAGGATGTTACTTATACTTTGGGAAACTTGAATAGATGGTTTAGGAAGAGCGAAGGGTGGGAGTAGTGGGTCAAACCATGTAGAATCTAGACAGTATTCTCCTATATCAAAAATGAAAGGGAGCGAGAAAATGAAAAGTAAAAGAAAAATGAGAGCATTTGGTTGAAGAAGGCAAGATATGAGCAAGGCAGGGGTCAATAAAAGTAAAAACCTAAACAACAGCAATAAGAAAGAATAGGTAGAAAAGAGAATACATTAGACAGGTAACAGAATGAATAAGAAAGAAAAAATAAAAGGAGAAACAAAACAAATATATGCATATATTCTATATACTTATACATATAGTGGGATTTCTCTGATGTCCACCACTCTGTGGAGGTGTGCAGGCCAAAACCTGATTCTGTGCTTGTTAGCCCTGCCAAGACTGCAGTGGTTAGTGCCAGGTACTGTGCTTATCCTGGCCTCCAGGCATGGAGTCTGGGGCAGTTTGCAGACTGCAGCTCTCTGGGAGATCCTGGGTAGCCCGCCCATGTCTCCTTGCTCTTTATGTCTCTAAAACTTTCCTCAGTGGCACAAGTATTGTTGGCCCTACCAGGTAGTGATGGCTTGGATCAGAAGAGAAATGTAAAAAAAGAGAGAGAGAGAGAAGCAACGATGCCCTCTATCCATGATCTTTACCACATTACTTGAGTTTCACCCTGCCGGTGCGCAGGCAGAGCTAGTGCAAATCTGCAGCCCAGGAGGCTGCAGACTGGCCAGCTCGAGCCTCCTGATCCCATGATCAAGCGCCAACTTGTCCCTGGAAGGGGGCGGAGCCAGCATGGTTCCACAGCCCTGGAGGCTGAAAGCTGGGTGAGTTTTTGAGAGCATTTTTCAAAAGGCGAGGTAAAATAAGATAGATGTAAAGGTTGACAAAATTGTAGGCAGTGCAATCAGTGAGGAAACTGGTATAATAGTCCAAGCAAACATATTAAAATGATGTTTTATTTTGTTTTGGACTCTCGAGAAATTCAGCAAATACAGGATCAATAAGGTCAGTTATTTACTTAATTGTGGTTGTTTATAACAATGCCTATATAGTAGTCAATTAAAGATTTACAGCAGTCAGATAAATAGGTGTGCGGGCCGGGATACAGCTCAGTGGTAGGGCCCTTGCTTAGTATGTGTGAGGCCATGAGTTTGCTCTCCAGCACCAGAAATGAATGAATGAGTGATCTGGAGTACAAATGCTGGGTCTGGCCTAGAAATAATTACTTGGGCAAGGCATAAACATGAAGTTCCAGTCGTAAGTGAGAGTCTCAGTAGTATGGGTTAAGGGAAAACAGTTTTAATGATAGCGTGCCAAGAAAACATTTATGAAGCATCAGTTTCAAACCGTAGTAAGCAGACCTTGCAGTTTGCAGGCACAACCATTACCAAAACAAAAAACAAACAAAAAAAACTTGCCCATTTTTGTCCTGTTTCTTTTAAGTATTCTTTTGTTTGTTGGTTGTTTTTGGTGGAGCCTGGGGATCAAACCTAGGGCTTCCCACATGCTAGGCAATTGCTCTGCCACTGAGCTACACCCCTGGTTCTATTTTTTAAAATATTTTTATTTTTAGATTGATGGTTATTCTTTACAATAAATTTGAAAACATATCTTTTGCCTTATTCTCTTTATTAAGATTGAAGAATTAGAGGAGAAACTTAATGATGCACTTCACCAGAAGCAGCTACTAACTTTGAGATTAGACAATCAGTTGACTTTTCAACAGAAGGATGCCAGGTAAGATAAGTTAAAAGAGGAGAAAAAAAAACAGTATTTAAACAATTAAAAGTAACTTTACTACCTGTTTATGCCTGTTATTGTAAGCTAACATGGAGAGATTTTGTCAGAGCCGGTAATAATTTTCATGTCCAGACCACCAAGAAATAGATTATTTGATACAGTACATGAAATACAAAAAGTCAAAATTCAGCTTTCTTTCGGTAAGCATGGGTCAATGCAAACGAACCACAAAGGATGCACTCTAAAGTGACCACCACTGAGTGTGCTGTCTGGATTCCTCATCTTTCTTCATTTACTCTGTGAAGCATCCTGATCGTCGTGGCCTTTTGGACGTTCCTGGCTCAAAGTATTTTGTGTTGTACCTGGATATTTTCTCAGGCTTAGCTGAGTGCTTATCAGGAGCTCATCTTTTACTCTCAAATATTCCTGTGCTGATTATGCCTAATATACTTGCGTAATTTAACTAAAAATTAAATAGTGAAATGTGAATACTAAAAACATGCATTGTTCCTATTAAAACTATAAACAAATTTGTTAGAAATATTCAATACAAGTGAGTGACAAAAAATGATCCAATGAACTGTAAGCAAGACAAGTTTAAAAATTGGGACCAAAAATTAAACTAATACGGTGTCCTGCTTTTGCGAAGAAATTGAGCTTGGAAATCATAAATGAGCAAAACATGTTTGTATTCAAAAAAATATGGGCCTTGTATAAAAAATATAGCAAATGAATGTTGATGTCTATGTTTTAATGAGAAGTAAATATGTAAAGTAGGCATCTTTCTTTTTCTAAGATTTCATTTACAAATTTTCCTAAAAACTTGGCTGATTGCCGTTTCTAATTTAACTCTAACATACTTCAAAGAATTAGAAAGGACAATCTTGAATTTCATCTGGAACCGGAAAAGATCAAGAATAGCAAAAATAATCCTGGGCAACAGGGGCAAGGCAGGGGGCATCACAGTCCCCAACCCGAAACTATACTATAGAGCTATGGTGATAAAAACAGCATGGTACTGGCAAAAAGACAGACCTGAGAATCAGTGGAACAGACCGGAAGATGCAGAAACAACTCCTAACACACGCAAATACGTCATCTTCAACAGAGGAGCCAAACACTCTCACTGGAAGGAAGATAGCCTCTTTAACAAATGGTGCTGGAAAAATTGGCTAGGCACATGCTGAAAACTAAAACTAGATACACGTCTCTCACAATGTACTAAACTAAAATCGAAGTGGGTCAAGGATCTAAACATTAAAACAGAAACACTAAATGTACTGGAGAATAGAATAGGAAGAACCCTCAAAGAATAGGGGTAGGGAAAAAATTTATGAACAGAACCCAGACTGCACAGGAAGCAATACAAAGAATCAGTGCACGGGACCACATGCTGTTAAAAAGCTTTTGCACAGCAAAAGAAATCACCAATAGAACAGGGTGAAAACCCACAGACTGGGAAGAAATTTTTGCTAACTATCCATCAGACAAAGGTCTAACATCTAGAATATACAAAGAACTCAAAAAAATCAAACCTCCCAAATTTAAAGGCACAATCCAGAAATGGGCATCTGAAATGAATAAACATTTCTCAGACGAAGAAATAAAATAGCAAATATATGAAAAAATGTTCAACATCACTAGTCATTCAAGAGATGCAAATCAAAACAACGTTAAGATTCCATCTCAAAAAAAGAAAAAAAAGATTCCATCTCCAGAAAGAACCACGTTTATGAAAAAATCAACCAATAAAATGCTGGCGGGGCTGTGGGGAAAATGGAACCCTCCTCCACTGTTGGTGGGAATGTAGACTTGTCCAGCCACTGTGGAAATCGTTATGGAGATTCCTCAAAAAACTACAACTAGAGGTTCCATTTGATCCAGCTATTCCCCTACTGGGGATCTTGCCAGAAGAATTAAAATCGTCATACCACAGGGATATATGTACAAC
This sequence comes from Hystrix cristata, assembly GCA_004026905.1. Lineage (NCBI taxonomy): Eukaryota > Metazoa > Chordata > Mammalia > Rodentia > Hystricidae > Hystrix > Hystrix cristata. Next base: position 63,058 of record PVJO010006015.1, on the reverse strand, counting down.
CATGTTTATAGCAACACAATTTGTAAGAGCTAAGTCTTGGAAACAACCTAAATGCCCAACAACCAATGAATGGCTAAAGAAAATGTGGTTTTTCTACACAATGGAGTACTTGAGTCATTTGTATGTAAATGGATACACCTTGAGAACATGCTGTTAAGTGAAATAAATCAGACACTCATGAATACACATTGAATTGTTTGTCTGATATGAGAAACCATAACTGTAAGGACAAAGAGGTGTAATAGATATTATATAAAAGGAAGATAATATACAAAGCAGAGGAGAACTAGGAAGAGAGAAGGGGGAAAAGCAAGAAGGGGAAAAAAGGAAAGAAAAGGGAAAGGAAAATCATGGAAAAATATGAATAAACCTGCTGTAAATAGGGAAGAAGGGAACAGAAGGGAGGGGTGGAGAAGGGGAGGGAAAACCAAGACACATCATGTACAGATACAAAATAAATTTGATAAATGTGATCATTATATGTACAATGTACCAATACATGTTCTTGGTTAAAAAAAAAACAAAATTTGCCTGAACCAGTTGTTAGCTATCACATTAATGGATCTCAAATGTTAATATGTACCTGGAAGGCTTGTTAAAAAGATTGCTGCACTCAGCCCTTAGCTTCTGATTTTGGGTGCATTCTGAGAATTTGCATTTCTGCCAGATTCCCAGGTGATGCTGATGCTTTTGGTAAAATCCTTTTTAGATATATTGAATGAATGCTGAAAGGGCTCTCAGTCAACTACTGCAGTATTGCTAATGGTAGCAAATGCTGGTAAAAAGAGGATATATGTATATATTTTGAGGGTAAAGTGGTAGAGTGATAGGACGTCCTGAGGATTAGATGTAGGGTTTAAGAGGAAAAAAAAAAGTCAGGGATTGCACCAACATTGGCCTGAATAAATAAAAGGTGGAGTTGTTGTCAAGTAAGATGGAGGAAATCAAAATAAAGATTTATGAATAAGGAATAGGAGTTCAGTTTGGGACATGTTAAGTTAGAGTTGTCTTGTTAGAAATCCAGATTGACATGGACATGTATGAGAAGTGTGGTCTGCATGTATAAATCTGGCAGTCATTAGGATATAGGCAGTATTTAAGTCATGAAACTGGGTGAATTCCCTAAGAAAGTGAGTATAGGCAGAGAAGAGGACCAAGTGCTCCATCATTAGGGAAAGGAGAATGAAAAGAGGCTGTAGTAAGAAAAGAGAAAAAGAAAGAAATGTGGTTTCTTGGGGGCCAGGTTAGAAAAAAGGCTATCAAGGAAAGAGAGATTGGACTCAGTAGTACAGCTCTTGCTTAACATGTACAGGCCTTGAGTTCGATCCCCAGCACCACAGACATACAAACGAAGGAGAGATTAAATGTGGTAAGTGCTATCATTAGGGCAGGGGTGGGAAAAGAACTAAGAATCAGTCATTGACAATCTGGATGTCATTGGTGGCATTGAGATCTAAGAATCAAGGGTAAATACTTGACTGACATGGGATTAAGAGGAAAGAAAATAGAGACAAAGAGTATAGACAACTTTTAAGCAGTTTTGCTCCCATAGGGAAGCAAACCTATGGGGAAAGTGAAATGGGGTCAAGAACTGTGTTTTCATTAGTTTTAAAATAGGACAAATAACAACATGTTTGTTGAGAGAAGTGATATAGTAGGAAGGAGGCAAACTCAGATTGTTCCTTCTTGCTTGAAATCTTTGGGTAGGCAAGAAACAATAAAAGTGTCTGTCATATGTTCTTTGAGAATGATGAGTAAGCACAGATTAATCTCAGTGGTTGAATGAATGCTTTATGGCGCTTAGTGTTGCTATGTCACTTAAAGAGATTCGCTGAAGTAGTGAGATAAGAGAAATGAAAATTAATAAGTAGGGTCCAGAGCAGATGTATAAGACTTAAAACTTAAGCAGAGGAAATGTATACTTTGTAATTTGAATGTTTAAAATTGTTCTTTTAGAATACCAACTAATAATTTATGTGACATATACTAATTAGTATGGAATTGTTGTTTCATGTTTAATTGGTTAAGTAAATAGTATTTAGCTGGATCCAAGAATACTACTGTACCTTACTTTTCCCAACTTTATATTACTTTAGAGAACATTGAGAAGGTTAAATTTCAAAGATTTTTTAAAGCTCACTCTAATTTATCTCCTAATGTAGAAAACATCAAGAACTAATGAAACAAGAAATGGAAACCATTTTATTGAGACAGAAACAATTAGAAGAGACAAATCATCAGCTAAGAGAGAAAGCTGGAGACATTCGTCGAAACCTGCGTGACTTTGAGTTGACAGAAGAGCAATATATGAAACTAAAAGCTTTTCCTGAAGATCAGCTTTCTATTCCTGAATATGTGTCTGTAAGTATCTTGTATCACTTTTAAAAAACTACATATATTTTCAAACTGCATATATTTGCTATTTATGCATTAGCCATTACTTTCAAAGTACTCAATTGATAAACTATGGTGCTGATTTGAAGATTGTGAGTAATATTCATATCACCAAATTTTAAAGGGTCTTGACCATTGATTTCCAAGGTCAGGCAATAAATAGGACTCTGAAGCTATGAACTACAAAGCTTTAGAAATGAATTATTTTATCATGAAGTGGTGCTTTATAATGGTCGCAAAATCACAAATTATGAAGATAAATTGCAGATGAGTTGTTGCCCAGAGTTGGTTAGGAATAGTGGGGGGAGTGGAGTCTGTGTGATTATAAAGATGTGGGATGAGGGAGAACTGTGGTGAGATTAGTTTACAATCTGGATTGCATTGCTGGTTAAACAAATCTGTACTTCTGATGAACATAGATAGGGTGGTAGTCTCAAATTGCTTGGTGTCAGTATTCCTTTATATTCTAAAAATCACTGAGGACCCCCCCCCAAAGAGCTTTTGTTTATATTATGTAGGCCATATCTATCATATTTGTCATATTAGAAATTAAGACTAAGGAATTTTTTTCGGCAGAAGAATACTGCACCAGGCACAGTGGCACATACTTGTAGTCCCAGCTACTCCAGAAGCTGAGGCAGGAAGACTGCTTGATTCCAGGAGTTTGAGGGTGGTCTGGAGAATATAGCAGGACCCTGTCTTAAAAGAAAAAAAAAATATATATATATATAAGTACACATTCCATATTAGCCTTCAAAGCCATGATGTTACATATTAAGGAGATTCAGATTATATGCCTGTACAATAAATAGACCCTAATTACTCTGTACTAACTTGCTGGTAGCATTTTAGTTGGGGTTTTTTTTTGTTTTGTTTTGTTTTTGGGTTTTGTTTTGTTTTTGAGACAGGAGTCTCTCTGTGTAGTTCAGGCTGCCTTGAACGCACTGTGTAGCCCAGGCTAGCCTCAAACTCACAGCAGTCCTCCTGCCTCACCCTCCTGAGTGCTGGGATTATAGGTGTACACTACCACACCTGAGACATTTTAGTTTTATAGGACCTTGTCAGAGGGAACAGTTTGCTGAGTTAGGTAGCAAATTATCCTGAGAAAATCATGAATGGGAAGAAATATCTGAAGTGAACAGAAGTATTGACAGGAAGGATAGCTCCTAGTACCTCACACTGCAGCGGCAGCAGTAAGCAGAGCTCCAAGAGCTTGAAATGACAGCAGAGACAGGGCTGGTTGCAGCTCCTTAGTAGAGCACTTGCCTAGCATGTGCAAGGGTCTGGGTTCAATCCTCAGTGTTGTGGGGGGAAGTAGACTTTATCCCTCTATCAGATATTTCTTGTTTATCATATATTTAGGCATTAGAGATTGAACAGTCTACAAACCAAACAAAAATTTTTGTCTGCATGGAGCTTACCTTCTAGCGGAAAGAATCAGAGAGGGATTTAAATATTAAATATGTGGAATGTGTGTTGTTAAGGAGAAAAGCGCAGAAATGAAGAATAGGGAGTGCAGCCAAGTTAGGGTGCTGCTTTAGATTGGAGCGAGGGATTGGGAGAGTTTTTACTAGCAAGGTGACACTTGATCTAAGACCTGAAGAGAGACAAGGCCTGAACGCGGATTTATATGTGGCAAGAACTTTTCTTACAGAGGTGGCAGCAAGAACAAAGCCCTTGGACACTTGATATGTCCAGGGAATTTATAAGCAGGTAATGTGGAATGAGCAATACTTAGGAGATGTGGAGAAAGTGATAATGGGATATAAAGAGAAGAGAAGAAAAGAAAGGGGGACTGTTGAGTGGGGAGTAACAGACCATCTAGTTCTTGGTTAATTTAACTGAACATAAAGATTTAAACTATTAGTGGTTAGGTTCAGAAGTTAATGACTGTCTTGCTTAATTTTGTAGTTATTTCCTTTTGTTAGCGATAATGGAATTTGCGTTATCACTAGTATTTATCCACGGGGGATGTATTCCAAGGCTGCTAGTGAATGACTGAAACTGCACGTAGTACCGCATCCTTTACATCCTTTACAGTATGTACTGTGTTTATTATACATATACACCTGTGAGTGTGTAATTTCTAGTTAGATACCATAAGAAATTGGTAATAAGTAACTATAAAATCAAATATTACAACTTTTTTTTTGCAGTCCAGAGGATTGAAACCAGGGCTTCAGATATGTTAGACAAATGCTCTACCACCAGGCTACATCCCTAGTCCTTTTTAAAAAGTTTTTTTTAAATTTTTTTAATTTTTTTTTTATTTTGGACCTGGGGATCGAACTCAGGGCCCTGTGCTTGCGAGGCAAACACTCTATTCACTGAGCCAAATCCCCAGCCCCTGTTTTTTTTTAATTTTGAAAACAGTGTCTAGGCTGATCTTGCCCAGGCTGGTCTTGAACTCTCGATCCTCCTGCCTCAACCTTGTGAGTAGCTGGGATTATAGACACGCCACCATGCCCAGCTAACAGTATACTTCTATAAAAACTTTTTAAAACTTATGAATTGCTTATTGCTTGAATTTTCTATTTAATCTCTTTGGACAGTGGTTGACTATGGCTAAGTGAAACCATAGTAAATTAAGCATGATAAAGCAGACTACTATACTGCAAATTAGCAAATCTTAATTATAATTTGCACTTCAAGATTGCTTATTAATTTCTTTTTTTTTTTCCAAGATTCGAGTCTATGAACTAGTGAGTCCATTAAGAAAGGAAATCTGTGAACTACAGGTGAAAAAGAATAACCTATCCGAAGAATTAAGTACAAATAAAGGCCAACTGAAGCAACTGACAGAGGTTTGTAAGGTTTTGGTCACTGGTAAGAAAGAGCTCCAACTTTTCTGCAAGGAATTTGTCAATATTTGTGGTGAAGAGTATAAAATCAGTTATGGAAAAATGGGACTAGAGAATGCTTACTGCTGTGATCTTCATTAGTAGTGAGACGTTAAACTGGAAGTAGTCCTCTTAAAAATTGAAAAGATAAGTTCATGATATTGACCTGTAGTCCATAATGTATCATTTTGTTGTTGGAACTCATTTTCATAATCAAGCTGCTTTTGAAATCCTAATATGGACCATATCTGAAAATTGCTGAGACATATGCACATAGGAGTTTATTTAATAATTTAAGTCTCTATTTTTAATGTTACTCTGTCAGGAAATGTATACAAGAAATGTAGGCCAGAATATGCAGGGGATTTCTTTTAGGTGCCATAAGTAAGAAGAAAAAGAGGATACTTTGACTTTTTTGCTAGCATGACTCTAAGTTTTGTTTTGACTAGGACTGACTCCTTTATTCCTTGTATGTAAGTATTAATAGCACCTCATTCATTTTCAAAAGTATCCCAATCTAGTTGATAAATTATATAGTTACCATACTTACAACTCTTCTATTTTTAGGAGGATGGACTAATCATTAGCTTGATTATGGCATTGACCATATATTCCAGAATACTGTCATGTTGTTACAGTTTGCTAAGAAAAAAATAGTGGTGGGTTGATTCATTCTACTGTGTGAGAGTTAGTTTTCTTCAAGGATTTCATCAACCTTAAAGGGAAGCATTTAAGGTTAACGTTTACAAATACAGTTTGCTCCAGTTTTCTCCTTGTCTGTGGTATGAAGGGGAGCTATTGTCTATTATCGGTCATTCTGCTTCATCAAATGCAGCTAATTTGTAATACTTGTTCTGAGCATGGGTACTGATACTGGCATTAATGCTAGTGATGTGTGTAGTGCTGTGCTGGGTGCTGGCAGTATGAACACAAGAAAGACAATATCTTTCCTCAGAGAGTTCAAATTCTAGTAGAGTTAGAATATTTGATGATCTCATTTATTGTGTGACCTTGAACAAATCTTTTTTCTTTTTTTGGCAGTACTGGGGATTGAACCCAGGGCCTTGCCCATACCAGGCAAGCACTCTACATCTCTACTCATTCATTCATTCACTTAGACCAGGGTTTCACTAAGCTGTCTAGCTGGCCTTGAACTTTCAATCCCCCCACTCCAAACAGCAGGGATCACAGGCCTGTGTCACCACTACGTGGCTAAACAAGTCATTTAATGTTTCTTGTCCTTCAAATAGGGGAAAATAATACTGTTTGGCCTTCATTTCATTGGATTTCCCATGTTTCTGTTTAGGAACATTATTTTAGCAAAATTGCATACAAATATTTATTTTATGTTCTATTTCTAAAGTAGTTTCTATCACTGATCTACTATCCAGAAATAAATAAAGTTACAATTTAATTTATATTTTCAGTGCTCTACTGTGCTTCGCTGTTGCTATCAGACAGGCTTTACCTATGTCATTTGTGTAGCCAATGCAGAATGAAGGCTCAGCTTCCTCCTCAGAGGAGGAGCAACGACATTGGCAGGAGCGATACTAGAGAGGCAGCTGTGTACCTGCTCTAGACTTCCGTTGGTTTCCTTTGCTTTGTCTTCAACTAATTTGCCATGTCTTGCCTGTAAACTGTTTCGCACAATTAGAAAGATAGCTATTTTTTAAACATTTTTTTCCTTTGTAATCAAAGTAAAAAAGGAAAAAGAAGGCCTCAGTTTGGCTCTTAATTGTACGTCCTTAGACAAATCATTTAAACGCTGTTGCTTCTATAAAATGCCCAGGGTGGTGGTAGTGCAGGAATCACTGGGGAAGAGGCAGACTAGGTCTCAGACTCGGTTCTGCAGCACCTTGTGGTACCCCGGCATTCCTCGAAGACTTACTGTGGAGGGAAGAGCTGGAAGAGCTACCTATCAGCTATACAATAGCTGGAGGAGCTAGACTATCAAACTATCTCTTTTTTTAATCACTTTGTTATTTAGGACTTTAAGAACGATCTCTCTTGAACATGTGATTCCTCAGGCCAGGAAAAACACTTTGCAACTCTAGAATTATCATTAACATATGATATAGTTTTACTCTATACAGCGGTATCTCAGCTTTTCACAATGAAGGGTCAGTAATGACTTTATAGCTCAGATTTTAGTTTGTTTCATCCTTGATAATACTTTTAGTATGTTACTGATGAGAAAGATGATAAGATGATAAGAAAGCACAGATGATATTGTTTGAATTTATAAGGGTCCTTATGTTGAACATAAGGTCCTTCTAATGTGCTAATAACTGTTGAACATAGAAATTTTTAGAAATCTATATTAATCAGGGTTTAGTGGAGAAACAGAAACAACAGGGTATATGTTATGGTGGGCGAGATTAATTGAGGGGTAGGAGAGGGAGAAGGTTTATTTTAAGGAATCAGCTTATGGAACTTTAAAATCTCCAGGGTAAGCCAGCAGACTGGAAGAGGGAAGAGTTGTAGTTCAAGTCCAATCCTTCTTTTGGAAGTCAGTCATTTACTATTGAAGCCTTTAACTGATTAAATAAGGCTTACTCACATTACAGAAAATAATCTGCTTTACTCAGATTACTGATTTAAATGTTAAAAGGTGCCTTGGCAAGAAAATGTAAAATAATATTTGGCCAAATATGGCCTACCCAAGTAGATACGTGATATTAACTTTGTACACATTTATCTCTTAAAGATTTATTACCTCTCAGCTAAACGTATAATATTTTTAAACACTTTACTAAATTTAATGATATAAGCAGAGAATTAAATCAAAATCAGGAATTAGCTAGTATCTTTTTAGGGGGGTGCTAGGGTTCAAATTCAGGGCTTTGCACTTGCTAGGCAAGTGTTCTACCCCTGATCTAAATCCCCAGCCCCTAGCTAGTATCTTACATATTTAATAAAAGATATCAGAAATTCAGAGACCATGATGTAGACATAATCAAAATACTCACTTGTTAAGGCCATCCGTACAGTTTGCTTCTATTTTGTGAAAGGCCTAGTACAGATCAACTTACCAAACACTAAGAAAAAATAAGAGGTAAAACCAGCAATATTAAACAGCTTATTTTAAAAAAAGATCTTTTAATGATATAGTGAATATTGCATATTATTAAAGGAAATCTTGCTATATTTGTGGAGGTTTGTTTTTTAAATGGTTCATTACATTATCTATTGCTACAGCATTATTGAGGAACTAAATGATACTGATTTGAGTTTCATCTCTGCAACTGGACAATAATGTGATTGTTGTAAGTTAAAAAAAAAAACTTAGACCTCTCTATTTCCTCTATCCTCTTTGTTACAACTTCTTCTGTAAAATAGGGATGATAATACATAATACCTACTTCATATGGTTATTGTTATAAAGAAGGAAATCCATTCCATAAGTAGACAGTGTCCCACTGTGTGCCAGGCATTGTTCTAGGTACTTGGTATATCTCATTGAGCAGCACAGCAGTCCTTGCCCTCATGCAGTTTATATTTTAGAAGGATATCTGTTAAGCATATTTTAAAGGAAAACATACAAGAAGCATTACAAATAAGTTAAATGTTATAGTATGATAGAAGGTGATAACTGCACTGGTAAAATAAAAAGTAGATCAGGACCAGGTGAACGGAGCACTGCACTGGAAGCAGGGAAGAAACCACATTCAGAGTCACAGAGGCGCTCAGAAATTGGAGAAGACTTGAGAAGCGCAGGTAGGCAACAGGCTTCCCAAGCAAGTTTCCAGACAGTAAAAGGTCAGTGCAAATCAAGAGCATGACTTGGGGCTGGGGGTTTAGCTCAGTGGTTAGAGTACTTGCCTCACAGGCACAAGGCCCTGAGTTCGATCCCCAGCACCAAAAAAAAAAGAGCATGACTTGCTGTTTGTACAACAGTGAAGGGGCCACTGTGACTGGAATGGTTGAAAGAAGATGAGTATAGTTAGAAATAAGCTCAGAGTTCTGTTGAAGTCATTGGAAGGACTTTGGTTTTAACATTAAGTGAAATGAAATATAAGAGAATTTCAGAAGGAGGTATGACCCGATCTGGCATACATTTAGGGTGCTGGTTGACACAAAGTAGACCATCAGCAAATGTTTGATGATTACTTTTAATGTGTATTAAAGAACTTTCTTTATGTCCTAGATAATGGTTTTTAAAGAAAATTCTCCTTGTAGAGAATAGACTATAGAGCTATAAGAACAGACACATAGAGAAGTGTTTGGAGGCTCTTTTTGTTTTAGTAGTAGTAGGCAAGAGGCAGTCATGCCTCAGATCAAGGTGGCAGTAGTGGAAGTAGTGTAAACTTGTTAGATTCCAGACGTATCTTCAAAACAGAACCAGTGGGATTTCCTTATGAATTGGATGGAGAGTGTGAAAGAGAGGGGTCGAATTAATACTAAGGATTTATGCCTACATAAGTGGATAGATGGAGATACTCAGCTGATAGAGTTGTATTCAGTTGTTTTCAGGGGTGAGCTATAAGTGAGGCAAAAGGTTTTAGTGCAAAAGAGAGTTCAGGTTTTGACATGCTGAGATCTATTAGGTGCACATTGTAGATAGATGGACATGCAAGTCTGGGTTTAGAAGACATTTGGGAGTCGCCAGCATAGAGATGATCCTCAGTGCCCGGCTGAAGTCCCCAGAGAACAGTACTGTAGAAAACAGGACCAGGCCTGGACCGTAGGGTGCTTCAGTATTGAGACAGAGGAGAGAGAAGGAAGTTGGCAGCAAGGCAGGGAAACCAGAAAATTTCATGTCTTGGTAGCTACAGGAAAAAAGTTCGTCTAGAAAGAGAGTGGTTAACTGTTTCAGATGCCTTTGGTAGATCCAGTTAGATGAAGACTGAGAGCTCATATTTAACGAGGTCATGGAGAACCTTGTCAAGAAAGGTTCTGCTGGAGAAGGAGGGTGAAAAGCTTGACAACGGTGTGTTTGAGGTTGAAAGACAGGAACACAATTGAACACAAAAGTGTAAGCGACTATCCCTAACTTCACTGCGCAAGGGAGCAAAAGGACAAGGATCACAGTGACAGGAGAAGTGGGCTCAAAGGGAGATTGTTTTTTAAGATAGTAGAAATCACTGCTAATATGTGTAAGTCACATTGTAAGCCTTAGAAATGTTCTCACCATCAACATTTGAGTTATTCTCATAGTAGCGAAATGTCACAAATATGTGATTATGGGTTTATGTGTTTTTGTTTCTTTTGGATAAATTCTTAAGCATGAAATTTTCCACTTGATTGTTTATAACTTTTATTCTAGGGTTTTTTTTTATTTTGCACAAATTTTTTCCTTTTTACTATTGAGTATAGTTAAAAATTACTGCTTTAAATCTTTCCTACTAACCTGGCACTGTGTCACATGCCTTTAACCCCAGTGAGACAGGAGGATCGCTGTGAGTTTGAGGGCCGCCTGGGCTAGAGTGAGTTCAAGGGCAACCTAGACCATATAGTGAGACTGTCTCAAGAAACAAAACAAACAACAAAAAAAAAATATATTTATGATAATATGTAACTATATGATATACATTCATAAAATATATATTATATATTCACAAAATATATATTTATAAACATAAACCATAACATTTTATTTATAAAATTTATAAATTAATTTATGATTTATAAAATGTAAACATATATATGTATAAAGTCTTTTGTCTGATTCTGACATCTCTGTCACCTTGGGTTGGTCACTGTTGTTCTTCTTTTCTTTTAAGAGTGTCTCACATGTTCCTGTATCTTCAGATGCCAAGTAACTTTAAACTTTTTATTTAAATCAAAGAGTAAATTTTGGAAGATAACATTGTTACTACTATGTTGCATAGATTCTGGGTTTTCTATTTTTCTGAATAGTGCTGATGTTTTTGTTTTAGAAGACTAAGTTAATTACACTCAGACTGCTTACATTGTTTCTCGGGCATGAGGGCAAATTTTGATTCAACTTTTTTGGCCTTAGTACTTGGGCTGTGTGGGGTCTGTCTCATTCATACTATATTAGAGGGCAGCGCAGAGTATACATAATTTATGCACAGAGTTCAGAGTTTCCCCTCTAGTTGTCTTTGGAATACCTTCCTCACTTCAGGCTCCCCTAACTGTCTTCTGGTTCTCCAAGCTAGAAAGATGAAGGCACTTGATGCAGAGTGGGCCTGCCCTCCTGCCAGACACCATTTGAAAAAACAAAAAAGACCAGGAAATGCTCCCAAGTGAGATTTTCTTCCACTGGTAGTTGGACTCTCCTCTGCCTGATCTTCATCATTTTCCTGGGCCTTCAGGTGGTTAATGTTCCCTCCAGAGTTTAGAGCTGACTCTGCAGCAAGATGCAAGTGAAGAAAGAAAATTCAGTCTATGTGTGTAGCACATTCCATGTTGTGATCCTACTGGTTTTCCTAAAAAGCACCTGAGCTTCATTGGATGCTATTTTTTTTTAATATGTTGAGCTTTTACTTACACTAATGGTAACATGTCACACAATGTGAAGGAAAATAATAGAAGCAAAATTAAAAACATTACCAGGCCTTGAACAAAATGTGCAGTTTTTAGAATACTGTTTATAACTTTGGTTGTTTGTACTTTTTAACCAATTGATAATTATTAATTGCTGATAAAGCTATAAAGTTCCGGGAGTAGAAATTATAATCTGATCGTTGAGTTGAGTTTACAACCTGAGGATAATAAATACTGACTATTATGTTCTGTCAGGTGAACACCAACAGCTAAGAAAAGTATGGTTGAAGTTTATAAACTAACAGTACAGGTTTTGATTTGAGAGAAGATAAAGTTAGGACAAGTACAAGAAGATATTGCTGTGTTTTATAGAGCAGGTGATAAACAAATGGAAAAGTAAAAGAGAAGGCATCAGTCAACAGATGCACAAGGAGTATCTCAAAATGACAGTAATGACAACTCCATGTTGACTTACTAAGAGAAAGTCATATATTTGTTAGGTGTTTCTGAGTTTTAAAAATTTTTTATTTTTATATAATACAAGTAGATATTGAAAATATGAAAAACACTAATATGGAAAAAATAAAACATTTCATAATAAAATAACTAGAGAATGACAGTGGTTAATATATTGCATATCAAGAGCTTAAAAGAATGACCAAAATGTTACTCAGAATACAAATCATAGACAAAAAAAAATTCTCTCTTACAAAGAAGAAACAGATAAAAAGACAAAATTTTCTTTTCAATGAACAAAAGAAACTAGTAGTATAAAAGAAACAATATTTTGAAACAACAGAATACATAATTGGGGAGTTATTTGAATTTCTTCCTACTTCTTAGTAATCTGTCTTTCATTCTCCCTCCCTTTCTCTCTCTCTCTCTCTCTATATATAGATCTGTATATATATATTTGTAATTTTGTAATTTCTTATATAAGAGAAACCATGCAATATTTTCAGCTTGTATGTCTGACTTATTTCACTTAACATTATGATCTCAAGCCGCATCCATTTGCCTACAGGTGCCTCAAGTTTATCTTTCTTTATGATAGAGTAATACTCCATTGTAAATGCCACGTTTTCTTTAGCCATTCGTCTGCTGATGGACATCTATGGTGTTTTCAAGATCTAAGTATTAAAAATCGTGCTGCTGGCAACATGCATGTGCATATACCATGTAATATGATGACTAACTTTTTGGGGAAGATACTCAAGGGGATAGCTGGGTCTAATGGAATTTCTATTTTTAATTTTTTGAGAAATCGCCACACTGATTTCCATTGTGGTTGTACTAGTTTACATTCCTACCAGCATTGTAAAAGAATTCTTTTCCCCCCACATCCTTGCCAGCATTTGTTATTATTTGATATTCTTGATGATTGCCATTTTTTCTGGTGTAAGATGTTATCTCATTGTAATTTTAATTTACATTTCTCTAATGGCCGGTGGTATTGAACATTTTTTCATGTGTTTATTGGCCATTTGTGCTTCTTCCTCTTAGAAGTTTCTATTGATTTGAATTACCTATTTTTGATTGGATCTTTTATTTTGTGGGGTGTGATTATTTTTAAGTTTTTTATACATTCTAGATATTAGTCCTCTGTCCAGCGAATAGCTGGCAAAATTTTTTTTCCCATTCTGTATGTTGTCTCTTCACTCTGTTGCTGGTTTCCTTTGCTGTGCAGAAGCTTTTTAATTTGATGTGGTCCCCATTTGTTGATTCTTGGTATTATTTCTTGTGCCACTGGGGTTCTTTTCAGAAAGTCCTTGCCTATGCTTATTATTTCTCTGTGTTTTGAGACTGGCAGTTAAGAAGACAAACTTTTCCTTTTGTTTTAAAATTCTATTCAACTTTCCTTATCCAAAATGATCTTTTCTTACCACATGGTGGCAGCATATATCCATCTATCTTTTTCTTTTTAAACCAGTTTTGGGCTGCTTGTAAAATCTTGTTTCTGACCTAGAAGCCAAAGTATTCCATTAAATTACCTTATTTTCATTTACGTTTCTGACTTTACAGCAACTGCTTACAACCAAATACTATTCTTTTCCTAGTAAAATCCAGTAGATACTTAACTAGGAGACAGTACTACAAAAACTGAAACCTTTTTTTCCATGTTATGTTTTCTTTAGATGAAAGATGTGACTTAATTATGTAATAATCCTACCAAAAACATTCAGAGATGTTAGAGCCACAGAGTTGTGCTGTTAATTTAACTCTGTTTTTGTTCATATAATCTGATAGTTTATGGCAAGAATGAGGTGAAAACTGTTCTAAAAATTTTATAGAATGTAATTCTTGACCTTTAAAAAAGAACCTCCTGATTTGCCAATTTTAGTAATTTCTGGAATGTTCCTTCATATTTTTTCCAGGTCTTTAAAGTTATTTGGAAATAATATTGAGACACTAATCCTGAAAAATAAGGCTCAACTTTTACTTCAAGTCTGGAATATGTAAATGCCAGTAATGTAGGACAGCTTTAGCGTATTTCAAGCTGCATTATATATGTATGAATTTGTGTATGGTACTTAATGTCTGCGTAATTATGAATCCTTTTATTTCACAACTCTTTTTGTTGTTGTTGTTGTTGTGGGGTTAATTCAACATTTTCTTCCATTCCAAAAAAATAATGTTAATAATATTACACATTATAAGACATTCATGAGTCGGCACTTAATAAAGCTATTAAATTTCATGAGAAAATGGTGAAATATTTCTCTCTATGAGAACTTTGGTAACTAGGAAGCAAAGTGTTTTGTTCAACATAACTTCCTTGTTTAGAAACATAGCTACATTTCTGGAGAAAAATTCTATAAGATTTCCTGGAGGCTTTTCATAAGTATTCATATGTAAATAATCCAGTTAATTTTATTTCTATGATAATAAGATATTTCATTTCTTGTTATTCAGGTTTTTATGTTTCAGGTAGTAAAAACTTTTCTGAAATTTCTTTCTATGCTGCCCAGTTGATGAGCTTACAATTCTTTTATAGGAAAGAAATTTATAATGTTTTCATGAGTTATAATTATCCTAAAATATTGAACAAATTCATTAGTAAACAATAATAGATTTGTCTCTATATATTTAAATTAAGCACACTTAAAATTTAAATTCATATATACTTCTGTAGATTCTGATTTTGGTCTAAGATAGAACTAAGAATCTCAATTTTTAATAAAAATCTCAGGATTCTAACATGGTAGGTACATAGACCATGAACACAAATTATTTTAAAATGAAAAAGTGGGTTTTTTCTTTTTTAGTTATTGAGATTAAAAACTTTCGAATTCTTAAATTTCATGATTTTAATTTTCTATTTTAATGCTATTCTTTATCTTCAACATAAAAATAACCTATTTTAATGTGTTTAACATGTCTGTGAATATAGTTGGGATTAACACTATTGATAACATTAGACCTTGTTACTGAATTCCGTTTCTTGCCTATGCCTATAAAACCTATTGTTTTTCACAAACCTACTTCCATCAGTAATGTTAATTACTTACAATAAAAATGTATGGAGGGAAGTCCATGAGAAAGCTACACAGCAATTTTAAATACTGTATGTCATCAGGAAGAACCTTTATTTAGCTGACTGTTGCATTTATACTATATGAGGAAACTTTTTTTTTTAAGGAAATTTGTTTTAAAAGTGTAATATGACTTGTTTTTCATTTACTACTACATTTGTGATCTTAACCAGATCTAGTAACACTTCTGATTTTTAATTTCATGGGCAAGTTTTGAAAGGTTTGTTAGATTTTAAGATGAAACTTGAACCAAGTGGCCAAGAAAGTGTATCATCATATTACAGCAGGGGAATCCAACTCATAAGGGACCTTATTACCAAATAATCTTCACTTAAATTCAGAGACACCATGACCACTTCATTTTCTTCATCTCCTGTGCTTCTCAATTCAGAATCCACAGACATATTATTGAGTATCTTAAGCATTCTTTTTGATCATTTTTTGACTTTCTGACTGAATTTCTTTAATGTCAGAAGTTAATAGATGTATATGCTGGGTGTTTTGGATTAATACTGTAGAAAGGAGTACTGTCACTCTGATGTCAGTGTTCATGTTCTCTTTTAGTACTGTCATACCATTAGCCCACAAATAATAATTTTATAAACAACATTTAATATGTAAAGTATACATTTTGGCCAAAAACACATGAGTGGCTAACATGGATCACTGTATGAATCAAGGTTTCATAGTTGAAATAAAGAAAAATTGTAACAGTATTGACTCTACATACTACTTGGTGCAGTTATGCCACACTCCTATTTGTTTTACCGTTTCAAGGTTCAGTTATATACTCAGCATAGGCTACTGAATATATAAGTATTGCTGTTTAGCTTTAGTTGAAACGCAGAAATAAAGCGATTCTAGGATATGACATTATGAACAAATTTCATTTCCTTTGGGCAAGCTAGAGTTCCAGTTACATATTGCTATGTAACAATTCACCCTGAAACGTATTATATTGAAAAAATCTATTATTTGTCACAGCTCTGAAGGTTGGAGGAGTTAGCTGGGTATTTCTCACCTGGCTGAGGCTTGGGTGGTCTAAAGTCTTGAGTCAGATGTTGGGAGTGAAGATGGAATGGCTGAAATATCACTCCCTTCCCACTTGACTCTCCACCTGACTGGCTTAGGCATCCTTCAACATGGCAGCCTCAGGACAAGCCAGCTGGCATCCTACAAAGCAGACGTTGAAGAAATTTAGGCCAAAGCTTACAGGCTGTTTAAGACCTAACTTCAGAATCCCAGAACATTATTTCTGCTACATTCAAATCATTAAGGGGACTAGACTGTACTTCTTAGAAAATAGCTTGCCACATACAAAGGGAGTGATATCTTGGAGATAGGCTACCGTCATTGGAGATTTCTCTCCTCTGCCTGAGGGAGAGCCTGGAGACAATGCAAGAGAACCCTAAAGAGGAGCAGACAGACTGTTGGCAGAGCTTGGTTTGTAAAAATCTCTGGATCTCTCCCTCAACCTCTCACCCCAAGTAAGATGGATTAAATCATCTTTGCCTCCAGAGAGCTAAAGAACAGACTACAGTGTTTCATCCAAAGAAAGAAATTTGCATTTCGACCTTCAAACCATCACTAGCTCTATTTGTTCATGAGAAATATGCATAATGCAAGTTGATGAGGAAAGATTGAAAAAGGGATGGGCCAAGAATTATGACAAACGATGGCAGGAAGGTAATATTGATGTCAGACAAAGTGGGATGTATGTTATAAACTATAAAACAGGATAACAGAGATCCCCAGCACCCCCCAAAAATTTGAAAATAATAAAAGGTGATTTTACAGTCATATATCTATACATACCAAATAACATACTATGAACTAAAAATTTTAGGAAAATGGGGAAAATTTGATGAGACTACAGTGAAGTTTGGGAAGTTTAGTATACCTTTTCAAAAATTAGATGGATGTAATGGACAAAAAAATAAGGTCTAGAAAAACTAACCATCAATAATTTTGATGTAGTTGCTCTGTAGAGAGCCTAACGTTCCATGAATCAAGAAATCAGTGGACATGAGAACATTTTATTTCAAAATTCTTGACGCACATTTAAAACTGTGCCAGAGGAAAATCTATTGTCCTAAAAATGCCTTTGTTATTAAACAGAAAGGCAAAAAGTGAAGATTTGCAATAGTCATATTAAGAAAGAAGAAAAAAATGAATAGAAATAAGGTACTTGAAATTAATGGTCATTAATCAAGAAAGTAATACATATAACTCTGTGGCAACAAGGTTACAATCTTAAAGTGAAATGTGCCAACAAAATGTGGCTTACTAAATTGACAGACATAAAGAACTTGAGCAGCTGCTGTATAGAAGGGCAGCAGAGCTGAGGGCATGCCCAGTGATAGTGATCACCACAACCCAGTTCAGGGGTGGGGTGTGTCTACCTCAGATGAGTTCACAACTGATTTGTACTCAAGACAAGCGACTGTAGTTAATTATACTATTGCAGACTTGAAAATGATGGAAAATTCTGAAAGAGTACAAAAATAAATTTATAGCCCCATTTTACTTATTACTACAGATGGAAAGATTCACAAATGAATTTTACCATTGTATGAAAAGCATAATACTTTGTGATTAAACAAAGTATATTCCAGGACAGAAAGAATAAGCCATTACATCAGCAAATTATGAACATCTCAGTAGAAATTAGTGTTAGGGTTTTCTTCATATGAGTCTGCCTTGTGAAAGGAATATTTTCCCCCATCCTTCTCTAGCAAGGAAAGTAAAGGACTCATGAAATCTTACCATTGAACATGTAAGTACTATTTCTTAGAAGGGAGACGAAGCTATAAGAATAATATTTTCTACTATTAATATGTTAATAAAATGCAGTTAATTTATATTCCAGTATTTTTCTTGATTATTTGAAGGAGAGGGTTTGGAAGTAAAAAGTATAGTACAGGATTGAATGTGGGTAAATGATTTTAGTCCTAAGAAAAAATAAATTGCCTAGAGTTGCCAAGAAAAGTATGAAAAAGAAGATGTAGTTGGGGGAAGGTAAGAGGTAATTAACCAAAAGCTTAATATAAATTTCAAAACTTACATACTCATCTAAATCTGATACTATTATAGAAACAGATAAGTATCAATGGAACAGAATACAGAAATAATCTCACTATGTACCACAATAGTGATAATTCAGTTGGAAAAGAATTATCACAAAGGTCCTAGTAGAAGTGAATATTAATCTCTTAAAGAAATTTGTCCTCACAGTTTATACATGTAGGTTAAAAATTTCAAGAGAAAAATTGGGCAATTACTTTAACAATCATAGGTTTTAACTTATGGTTTACAGAGGGTATCAAAAATTATTTTCACTTCTAGTTGAAATTTAGCATTTTCCTCAATTATAGATGTAAGCAGAATTATAGATATAAGCAAATACATCAACTTTAATTAAAATTCAGTTCTGGAGTTCCACTCACCACAGGTGATTGGTGACTAATGCATTAGATATGCAGATATAGAGCATTTCCATGATTATGGAAAATTTTACTGCATAGCACTGGTCTAGAGGTCAGGGTCATTTTAGCCTGGACCTGAGAATCTAGAAGCTTGAAAAAGACAAAAGAGATACCACATGCAAAGTTTAATTTTTACAATACATATTTGGGGAAAATTTTTTAAATCCAGATGATAAAATTTAATACCAATACTATTTAAAGGTCTTGTAAATTAATAAGAAAAAGACAGCCCAATAGAAAAATGGGTAAAAATTATAAATAGACGTTCATAAGAAGTGCAAATCCAAATGGCCAGATAGTCAAACTTGCTGGCATTTCGGGAAATAAAGTAACAAGTGAGAACTGAGACTGCAAAAATGTAAAAGGTTTAATACCTGTGTAGACATAATAAATGTGTTGCTGCTTGTGGAAATGTGAACTGCTGCAGCCTGTTGGACAGATACCTAGCAGCATTGATTAAAGTGGAAAATAAGCATCCTTCAACACAGCATCCCACTGTTGGTAGTATGAAGCGTAGTGATAGAACGTAGCAAGGAGGTTTTCTGTAGCACTGTTTCTAGCAGCAGGCAGGGGGTGGAAGGTTGGGAGGGACAGCTGAGGGACTGGAAGCAATAAATGCCAGCAACACAACAGTAAGGAAATGGTTGTGTAAACCATAGTACAGTCTGTACTGTAATACCGTGCAGACTTTAATGTGATTCATTTAGGATTTCCACAGGGTATTGCTAAGGCAGAATTCAAGTATTACTTTTTTTTGTTGGGAGGGAGGGGGACGCCCAGTCCCTGCCATTTATTCAAGTGTGTGAGTGAGATGGGTGTTAGCTAATGAGTTACCTGAGGATGAGGTGAAAGGAAAGGAGAGGGAGTTTCTTTTTCAAATCCTACTCTTAATTCCCATGTGTGTATATATTCATTTACTTATGTAAATTGTGTTTGTGTGTTTACAGTTTTAAATGTTAAAATGTTTGAAATGTGTAATTTTGGTAATTTACTAGTAAGCAGAATTTTATTTGCATTGATAAATTCTTTGGGCAATATGTAGAATTTTTAAGAAAACTTAATAACTTGCTCATCTCAAGTGTTAAGATTTAAATTTGATTCAGTCGTATTTGTTTCAATACCTATTGAAATCCATTATTTCAAATTTGGTTTAGTACTTTACTGAATAAAACACTGTAAAAATTGTCTCTCAACACATCAACACAGCATTTTGTAGTGGCAGATTCTACTAGATCTGTTAGCTAGGAATCACATCCAAAGAGTAGTACAGTGTTTAGCACAATAACAAGCACATATAAATGTGAATCAGTTAATGTGCTTGCTGTGCAGGGACAGCAGTGGGGCCCCGGAAAGTTGACTTGCAGTAGTGAGTAGCAGAGACAGACTATAAACCTGGCTCTTACTCCAATCTAGTGTCCACAACATGTGATGAAAGATACATTTATTTTCATCTAGATTGATTTTTTTCCCTCAAAGAAGATTAAACTTTTATATTTCAGTTAGCAATTATTCAAATATATATGACTGAAAAAATACCTTGTAATTATTTATATTTTTTAAACACAAAGCAGACTTTTAACACTTCAGTTTCCATCTATCTTTAGAAGTCAAATTTTTAAAAGACCTAGTTCTTGGAAATCTCAACAATGATGAAGAGACTCAAAGTAAAACAGACTTCGCTGTTACTTAAAAAGATAATCCATAATAATCAAAGGTTAATTAGTTTTCTTGTTGTTTTCAGTAATAGTTGCTTGGATTAGACTATTGATAATGTGAAACTTGGGGGAGTTCTGAGGAATGAATTCTCACTTGCCCAGAGCAACTAACAAGCCATTTCTTTCCATTCACTGAGTAACTCTCCAATGTAAACTGCTTCTGATTTGAATTACTGACTTTAAGGTAAATGTCAGAATATCATGTGTATTAGTTACCTTTCTAGAATCAATGGACTGCAAGAGAGCAGACTTAAAATAGGACATGTGTAAGTTACAACATTCACACACGCGTCAAATGCGGGAAGAGAACAGAACATCTGTCTATGCACTGGAGACCCAAAGATCCAATCAAGGACTGGGAGCCCACAGAAATGTCTGATGTGTAATCCATGTCTGCACTGAAAGACTGAAGACATCTATACTGGAACCAGGATACGGACACAGCAGAGATGAAGACCAGAGCTCCACTGAAGTGAACGGCAGCCATCCCTGATGACAGCAAGGCCCTGGGCGCCCACCCCCAAACAGAGCTGCTCTTGGGAAACAGCTGCACCATCTTCTGCTCCCGTTCTTCTTTATGTTGTGTTGGCGATAATAACCTTCAAGTGGATCCTCTATGCCCAGAACCGCACCCACCCAGTTCAGCTGGGTGTTCTGCTCAAGTTGACCATATCAGTCCACCATATCATGTTTCCAATTTTTTTAGTTGTCCGATCTCCCCATAGTCAGGGGATCACTTCATTTAGATTGCAGTTTCTTTTCAGTTTGCATGTTATGAGAGACAAAAGATTTGAATAAGCTTAGAAATTCATTACAAATAAAGTAATTGCCTTTAGATTACATGCTGCTGTTTAAAATGTGCCTACTTAATTCAATCTTAACTTTTTTAGAAATTTATGTTCAGTGTTACTTTGTGAAATGATTTTTAAAATATGTATTTAAGGAGTAATTGTAATGATAGTTCTTAATGAGAGACTCCAAAATTAGCTCTGATTTATCCAAATGTCATATTTGAACTCATGGTAGTTGTAATTGAAGCCCTTTCAACACCCTGTATTTTACTAGTAGATACTCTTTTCTGATCAAAGATTTTACAGTTTTCAGAGAGTAGATTCGTCAAAAACCAGGAACTTGAAAAAAGTGAATTTTGTATGATTTTCAGAACCTAGATTCTAGGTCTACCTCTCTGCTAGTTCTGTAATCCTGGACAAATCCTTCAACCTTTCTAGGTCTTAATGTCCTTATCTTGAAACTAAGAGGATTGTGGTGTATTATCTTCAGTAGATCTTTTATTTCTGAATTTCCATGTCTCTAAAATTGTTAGTTCCTGCTGTTTTGAAATAAGAGAAATAGAAAAAAAAAATCACATTATAAAAATGAAGGATTTATTAAGTAGTTGATAACTTAGTCAAAATACTCTGTAAGGTAAGGTTTTCAGTTTCTTATGTCAAATAGCCAAATACTAGAACAATATGCAGAAAAAAAATGTGTCTTCACCACTCCTACAAATGTCTACTTTTCCGTTCCTTAGAGACACATAACTGCACTTTCTGTTCAGGTAGTATTTGCCCCATTGATGCTCTTTGTTTTTTTTTTTTTTTTTCAAAATATTTAAATGTAAGATGCATAAAGAAATTTTAATTATGAGAGGTTAGAGATTTAGCTCGGTGGTAGAGAACTTGCCTAGCTAAGCACAAGGCCCTGAGTTCGATCCCCAGCACCAAAAAAAAGAAACTGTAATTATGTAACTTGGTGGATTTTTCACAAAGCAAATCCACCCATTTAACAACCACCCAGATCAAGAAACAGAAGCCCCATTTATGCTGTCTCTCTCAAAATCTTTGAGAAAATTCTGCATATATGCTGCATAGAATATTACTGTTTCAGCTGTGGTGTTTGATTTGCAGATAGAGAGTAATCTTGCAGTTGGAAAACTAATAATTTGTTGAGTACTTGCTAATTGTAAGTAATTTTCTATACCCTAAGTGAGTCATTTTAAAAGATAATGCTGTGTAGTTCCTTCATGTTATCACTTTAGTTTGTTCGACAAACATTTCCAGTGGAAAAACTGAAAATTCCTGGGTATACAGAGATAAGACAGGTTTGGTGTTTTGTTTTGTTTCGTTTTTTGGGTTGTTTTGTTTTCTGCAGTGCTGGGGATTGGGCCTGGGGAGCATTGAGCTACTTACGTCCTGTGCCCTTCATATTTTTTATTTTGAGGCAGGATCTCAGTAAGTTGCCCAGACTGGCCTCGAACTTGGGATCCTCTACAGCCTCCTGACTAGGTGGTATCATGGGTTTGTGCCACACTGTCTAGCCAATAAGTTAGGTCTTTAGGGAACTCAGTTTTACGTGGACATAGAGAAAGGGAAAGGTTATAGACAAGATAAAAAACATGCCATTACAATAACTTGTACACTTTTCAGGCTAGGGGTAGCCTGTATTATTTCCTCATATGAGGAATTTAGGAGATAGAAAAGATAATATTAACCCTAGAAGTCATTTCCTTATATGCAGAAAGCTGGCAAGTGCTTGAGAACTCAGTGTCTTGGGTTGTCCTTATTTTCCTGGGTATTTTTTTTTCTTTATTAGAAAAAGAATGTAAAATTTGGCTGCTAATCTATTTACTATTATATAGAAATTTTTCAATTAGAATGGGCTGGTGAGTGGAAATTATATGTCCTTTATGTTTGAAAAGATTAAAGTTTTTGCATCTCGTTTTGGTCTATTTAATGTCCTATTTTGCTTCCTCTTTTGCACAGACATTAGTTGTTGTCCTTCTATTTAACAGGATACTAGGTACTGACACTAATATAGAAAAACTTCGTTAATTTTTTCTTTATGTTGTGGGAGTAATGGCTGCTCATTGTACACATGATACATTTTCTGACAGATGTAAAAATTAGGTATTATAAGAAAACATAAGCCGGATATCTACTCAGCATTGAGACTTACTGTGTGTGTTCCCCCAGCACTTGATACTGAGGGAAGACTAGAGAGGAGAACACAAAATAATCTTTTCTACTCCCCTTTAGCCTTATCCACAAAATTCCACATAGTCATAAAATTTGATTCATTTATAGGAAACATGATACTTTTCCATTTTCCAATGCCATGCCTTAGTCTATTTTAGTTTCTAATAATAGGTGAGGCAGATTATTTTGTCTTCAGAATTCAAAAATTTAAGGAAAAAATTTTCAGTTGAAAAGTCCTAAAGAAAGTATTGATAGAAAGAATGCTCTCATAGTGAACTTCTGCTTGTACTTGCTTATATGGTGTCTATATTTAAGGAAAAAAATATGTGTGTGTGTATGATTTATATGTACATGCGTATATTTATACATACATAGATACACATATGTACACACATTCTGCCGTGGAACTATGTCCCATGGAATCACATACTAGGAGCTCATATCCCATGTATTTTGCACTCTGGTGCTGTTGTCTCTAGATCTTTATATTTTTCGATTTTGGACTTCCACCCTCACCAAAAGTAAAACAACCTGCTTCCTTGTACATCCGCATCATATTGACATGCCACCTTACCATCGTTCTTATTTGCAAACCACTTGGATGTTCTCTTTATATAGTGAAAGTCTTGCTCTAGATTTAGTCCTCCTTTTCACTTCCGCTGCTGCCTGGGTTACTTCTACTTCCCTGACCTTGAATTTTGTTGATCGTCTCTAGTTATTGCCTCTTCTCTACTTTCTCACTCTCTTAGCCTAAATTCTGTGCCTTGTCACCCAGAACTGATCTACTTCTAAAGTTATCGATTCAGTTCGGGCCACTGAACATACACTGTTTCTTGTATTTTCATTTTTATCAGTCATCTGCTTCCAACTCATTTGAACAGAATTTCCAATTCATATGATTTGTCAGTCCCTTCCTAATCTGTTTTCCTCCCTCTATATCATGTTACCAGTCTTACACCTTTCTCTTACCAGTGTCCTTTAATTCCTCCCCCAGCTTTCTTATCCAACCAGCTTGTGCGGACCTCAAGTCTCAGTTTTCTGAGCACTGCTGTCAAAAATCCCATAAGCAGTGACAAGCACCGCAAGTCTAATGTTACCGGCCTCCAGTGGGCCCACACAATTGTAGGCTCATTCTGTTTTTTCTAGTCCTCTCCTTTTCTTCAGAGATTATTTTAGGCATTCACCACTCTCCTTACCTCTCCAGCTTTCTAATTTCCTTCTCACTCAGCAGATGACTTGGTATTTTATTTTACAGAGAGAAGGGAAATCCTCGAATGAGAACACCCACAATTTCCTACCACCAAACCTACAAACGTACTCACATCTGCCCTCATTTTGGTTAATTTGCTTTTTCTTACTGTTTATAGTGGGAAGACTCCCTCAAGGAGGGGAAAAATCATATGCCTTTAGAAACCAAGTGAATAATTATAAATATGGGAAGCATTAGGATAAGGAGGCCATGACCTGTGGCAAATTGATAAAAGCTACTTAAATATTCAAGTTTCTAATACTATGCATCAGCTGGGGGAAGTCTGTAAGTCTGGTCCTGCTCTAGACTAGTCTGCACATCTGGACTCTGGATCCCTGTAGCCTCAACCCTCTAGAATATTCCTCATTCTCCAAAATTAATCCCTCTTTGGCAGTTAGCTCTTTCCCATCAATATTTGAACATTGTTAAGGTTGGACCATCTTTTAATACTTCATTAGCCCTGCTAGCTTCTCTACTACTCTTTGTACACTTTTAGTGTTAAACTGTGCACCAAGTTGGTCTCCATTTTGGTGTTTGACAGACTTAGGCTTAGTTTCTCACTGTGACTTGACTGTCCAAGCCTGTTTTCTCATCTATGAGGATAATCTTTATATTTAGTCATAAGCTGTTGAGATTATACATATAAAATAGCGTAAAACAAAGACATACTGAGATTTAGATATATTTGCCTTAGTTTCTGGCTCTCTGCCTTCTGTCTCTAACTATGAATACTCACAGGTTTCTGTTGTTTGTTTTTTCAGTGCTTCATCTCCTCAGAGCACTCTCTCCTGCTGCTCCTGACACATGCCTCTGGCTTACTCTGTGCTTCTGTGAATGTTCCTTTGAGTTCATTGGCCTCTTATCGTTTTTCCATCCTTTAAATGTTTATATTCATAGTTATGTTCCTCTGGATTCTATCGTGGTCTTTGTGCATTAAACTATCAGTGTGGCTGTGATCTCTCTAGAAGCCAAAGCAAAGAAGCATTATAACTATTAATTTATAGCTACTCAGCATGTACTACATGTTAGACTTTTTCATAATCACTTTATGTGTATTACTTGATATCTTTACAAGAGCTCTGAAGAAAACACCAAAGTACAGAGAAGTAACTAACCCATCCAATGTCATAATGTAGGTATTTTAGTTCTAGACAGTTGAATTCTAGAGCTTACCACCTAACCATAATACTCTCTTCCAGAACAGTTACATGGTTAGTAGTGTTTGGAAAGATAAAGCGTTATTCAGGGGAACTTACATCTGAAATGATGTATGTGATGATAATTGGGAAGTAGTAGAACTTAGTCAACTGGATTCCTATAATAAATACCAGAGTAACTTTCCATTCTCATAGAGAATTTCAGTGGAAGAGAACATAATATAAACCAAAGCGAAACGTACGACATATATACAGTTTTTCCATAATCTCTCAGAAAGCCCTTTGATAGTTTTGGGAACTAATATTTCAACATTATGTTTAATAGTTTTTGGAGGAAAAAACTGTCATACTCAAGTTTGTATCTGTAGTACCTAGCCCAGGACCAGTCACAGAAATAATTCATCCATTATTTGTGGAGTGAATGCGACCACACTTAGCGGTCAGCTATCAGAAAGGAATGACAGGACAAGATGTATTTAACATGCCAGGTTTCGGGGGGTGGGAGGGAGAGCTAATGGTTAGCTGCAAGATCCGATGAATTTAAAGGTGGGACAGTACATAAGAATTCAGTTCATGAGTCCTGCTTTCCCTCCCAGTTTCCATATTCATTTCTTATTCTGTTCCAAAGCATTTATTTCATTTTATACTGTATACCAAGCACCGTGTAGTCGTGGAGATCTAGTAGTAAACAAAACAAAGTACTCGTCTGTAATACTTCATTCTAGTAAGGTGTAAAGAAAACAATGTTTTGTGATTGAAATATACAGTGAATGTTTAAAGTTTTTAAAAACATCACAAAAAAAGGTACATTGCCATATTGCCATTGATCCCCCCCTCAGGACACTTAGCCTCCAAACACACTTATCCCGTCATTCTTGCGACTTTCTGAAGCAGTTCTGGAAGTCCCCTTTGGTGTCTTTAAGCGATGTGATCAAAAAATACAGTAAATACAGCTGCTGAGTGTCGTGCAGTGGAAAGGCCAGTCCTAAAGACACTAGGCTGTGTCCTCATCCAGCTTATTCCCTGAATCTGACACTGTGCAACAACTGAATCTTTCACTTCCATTCCACTTCCCACATCTCAGCAGTCTCCTTTTCACATGTTAAGTGTATGATAAGAGTAAAGGAACATGAATATAGAACTGTGTTCCAAGGACCACAGAATTTATGTTTGCTGTATGAATGCCTCAATTAGAATGGCATTGTTAACTTATTCATTAACTATTTTTTTTTACAGATACTGATATTCATATGATTCTTCATCTAAATAGTGATCTTCTGTGTTGTATTCATTTCTCTATCTTCAGCATCTAACAGTAACTCATTACATGTTGAAAAGTATACTTTATAATTAGTAGTCTAGTAACTGAAACATACTTGTAATATTTGTTCTTTAGAAAACTGTTTAGGTTTTAAACAAATGAGCTTACAAACCACTTTGTGAATTTAAGATTACCTATCTTTGAGTAGGGAAAAATTATTAAGAACTGGAAAAATTGAGGATTTTTAAAAAATTTACTTACAAGAGCATTCACAGTTTAAGAGAAAAATACAGAATTTGGTCAACTATATTTACTTTGAAATGTCTTATTATTTCTTTGATTTGTAGACACACGAGGAAGATCGAAGAAACTACTCTGAACTTCAAATTAGATGTCAACGTTTGGCCTTAGAATTAGCAGACACAAAACAGTTAATTCAGCAAGGTGACTACCGTCAAGAGAACTATGATAAAGTCAAAAGGTAAACAGTTAAGGTGGCTATGGTAGTTGTCATTTTTAGCATGTATCAAAGTCACCTGAATTCTTACCATCAATATCATTAATTCTACTTTTACCTTCTTATTCATTGTACAGAAGCATGTCTGTTTGGCAGTTTGTTGGGTATAAGTTGTGTTTTTTTTGTTTTTGTCTTTTTTTTGGTGGGGTGGGGATCAAACTTAAGACCTTGTATTTGCTAGGCAAGTGCTCTACCACTGAGCTAAATCTCCAGCCCCACAAGTTGTGTTTTCATATGAGTTCTTTTCATTTTATTTAAAAGTTGCTGCTCTCTTATAAAGTATAAATTAAGAACCCAGTAAAATCTCACATGTGTAAATATTTTCTAAATGTTATTTGATGATTATTTTTATGTATAGAATCAATTTAAATTGCCCCCGTTGATGTGTTTTACAGTTGTTCCCTTCTAATAAAAGGCATTCTTTAAAAAAAAAAGCCTCGTAAGACTGTTTCCCAAATATGTATTACTCCTAAGTAACTACAACAAATATATTCCTTTGAATAGAATATACTTTATTGTTATTTGTACAATAATTTAATGAACCTCTCTTTAGCTATATGTTCCTAAGTAAATCTCTTCATTCTAAATTTTCTTATTTATGAGATGGTGCTAATATAATTGTATTATATAAACTAAGATCAAATGTAGGAATCTTTATGGAAATTTATATATATGTATGAATTATATATATGTATGTAAAATGATGAATGACTTTATCCTAAGTATTCATTGCTGAACCTACTTATATCTAAAATAATTCTTGAAATATAGTATCACAAAGTGCATATTTTAAATAAATTAATGCTTTAAATTGTATAATTTAAATTACAAGTTATATAATACCATAAGTGAATTTGCAAAGATTTAGCTGTTGATGTTGACGCTTCTGTCCTCCCTCTGACTGACATTGACTGACATGTGGTATGCATTAGCTATGTATTGTTATTCTAAAATATGGTACTTATTGGAACTTGAAATCCGTGAGAATTATACTTGGTGGGCCCCGAATAAAGCTGAAGTTCAAGCATTTTCTATACTGTAAACATGTACTAACAAAGGTCAAAAAACAAAACAAAAAAAAAGCAGCATTTTCAAATAGTAGTTTGTGATGGTAAGATGATCCTTCTGAGTTGACATTTTGATGTCCCCTCTTCCACTGTAGCAGTGGTGGAGAAAATGGAAAAAGTATAGTCAGCAAGACAATCCCGAAGGGCCATGAATGAAGGAAGACGAAGGGAGATGAGTCATCTGTTGATGATTATTGAAGCTGGATGATAGAAACATGGGTGTTCATTACATCATCTCTATTTTTATATATGTTTTCATTTTCTATAATAAAAACCTAGGAAAGAAAAATAGAACCTTGATCAAAAAGCATGAAGCATTTTCATGTGCTAGAAATGGAACACAAAAACAAACAAGAGGCACTCATACTATGAACCTTTCGGTTTATTGCATAGAGTGAGTGGGTTAAAGAAAACATGGACAGGTCACAAAAATATAAGGTGAACAGAGGGGTGGGAAGGATGTGGCTTTGACCACTTCTCACAAATGTGCAAAAAGAAACAACTGTGGATGCTAATTGCATCATTATTAGAAAGAATTCAAATGCTTTTGAATAGCAGAATGGAAAGTAGATTGGGTTGGAGATTTAGCTCAGTGGTAGAGCACTTGCCTAGCAAGCGCAGAGCCCTGGGTTCGATCCCAGCACCACCCCGCCCAAAAAAGAAAGTAAATTGTGGTTTATTTCTACAATATAATTCTAAAATATGGCAGTTATAAAATCATTAAATTACATCTGAATACTTCTTTTTTTGTTGTTAGCAGTTCTTTACCTTCTAGCATAACATAATGTTCTTAGTTTTATTTTCTAATTTGATTGCCTCAGCTCTTTTTCTCAGGAGTTTATTTCAGGAAGAAATACTATTTAGAAATTAAGATTTGGGTGCTGTGGTCCTTATTACATGGATCATTTTTCTTGGCCCTTTCAGTAACAAAGGCAGTAAATGAGGAAAAGGGAAAGGGTTTAAGATCACGGGAGAGTTCTATTTTCCAGTTCAGTACCATGATAGCCAGTTTGATGAGCCTCTAGCTGGCCAACTATAATATAGTACAAACTTAATATAAAAGAATATAATGATGACAGTTATAGATCATAATTCATTAGTAGAATAAGAATCCCTGAGGGGATGTTAATAATAAGTAAAGAGGATCTGTACAATAGGATCCAGAGCAGTAAGTATATATGCATATTAGGATGACATTTTGTAGCCTCATAATAATAATTGATTCAGAATCATCAGCGGAATCTAAAATCATTGAGTAAAATTATGTAAGGCAACAAGAGACTGACATAGTCTAAATGGATTTTTGGAAAGTCGGTGAAAAGAAAACAATTCTGAACAGTGCTCTGCATAGCAACACCAGGAGGGTCAGTGAAGTAGAGTGTAGAGGCACTTCTGACTGAAGAGGGAGAGTTACGAGTTAGGAAATCTGTTTCTCTGCTTGTTTTTCAAAATGCATGCTGTGTTTTGGGCCAAGTCTTAGTTTTACTGTTTTGGGGAGAGGGCTGGTCTGAAAACAGAAATCAAAAATATCTGGGCATATGTATCTGCTGTACATTGTAGTAAATGCTAGATTGTGGGGGGTTTTTGACTAACTGAACTGAGCCATGTATAAATTCTTTAAAATTTTTAGCTTCAAGAGAAAATCGAAGGCTTGGGATTTATCTCAGTGGTTAGAGTGCTTGCCTGGCAAGTGCAAGGCCCTGAGTTCGATCCCCAGGACCAAAAAAAAAAAAAAAAAATTGAAGATGATTAGTGAAAAAAGATAATAGTATACCTTAGAAAGTTTTATTATTTAGCTTTTTAATTTACTGGTTAGTGTAGGTTACTTTTTTTTTTCCCATTTGTTACTACTGGAAGAATTCCACTTTATACTGAGCTACATCTTTGGCCTTTTTTTATTTTTTAATTTGAAAGTGGATCTTGCTAAGTTGCTGTGTTGCCGAGACTGGGCTCAAACTTGATCCTCCTGCCTCAGCTTCCTAGAGTGCTAAGATTAGAGGTATATGCCACCACACCTGGCTATGTTTTTTTAAGATAATAAATTGATACTTAATTATCTGAACAAGGTATTGAATAGAGAGTCCTTTCTGAATTTGAAAAGTAGACACTTCACAGTTCGTAAAATGACACCAGATCTCTTCTGCCTAGTGTGTCTATTCAGTTTCCTGTTACATAGTCAGCCCTTTTGAAATACTCACTTTAAAAGAAGGTGTAAAATTTACACATGTATTTGAATGTTACTTTAACAGTGAACGTGACACACTTGAACAAGAAGTATTTGAGCTTAGGAGAAAACATGAGATACTTGAAGCCTCTCACGTAACTCAAACTAAAGAAAGAAGCGAATTATCTAAAGAGGTAAGCTTTTAAGTAGACTTGCTTATGTTTTAGTGTATAATATAATGGAAAATAGCCCGAGGCAAAATTATGGGAGGGACATTTTGCCTTTTTGATGTAGTTACCAGGGGATAACTACATCAAATCGTCTTTTTGGATAGACAATTGCAAGGCAGGATTTAGGTAGCCCTTTTACAAAGGAAAGTTTTCATGTGGTGAGTGAAAGCGTGATGAAAGGAGGTAATAGAGTAGGCCATGAGAAGTCTGCTGGCACTCCTCAGATCTCTGCTCGTCCACAGGTGGTTACCTTACAGCAGACTGTTACTTTGCTACAAAAGGATAAAGAGTATCTCAACCGCCAAAACATGGAGCTTAATGTGCGCTGTGCCCACGAGGAGGATCGCCTGGAGAGGCTTCAGCTTCAACTTGAAGAAACCAAAAAGGCCAGAGAAGAGATGTATGAAAAATATGTAACATCCAGGCAAGATTTACAACGTTTTCTATGTATATGTATATATTAACAACATACTTTTTGAGAGAACTGTTGGTTTGGGGGAAGATGTTTTTTAAGGTCTACATAGAATGATAATAAGATGATACTTCATTATATGTCCTTATATTCTTTGCTAGTGTATTTAAGACAGTTTGGTTTTCCCAATAAAACCAAAAGCCTATTTCTTTCAGGCACAATCTTTTTAGTTTACTATAGCTAATAGTATGAATGATTTTGGAAAGAAGGTATATAAGTATCTCTGTAGATGTATCATTTTGCATTAAGTTGAGTATTCTGATGATTTCCTGACTGTGCAAAACATGGAAGAATGAGCAGGCACTATTGCATATTGTTTTCAATTCTCGCATTCTCTCTCCTAGATGTGTGTAAGCGACTGGAGTTCCTTTATATTAATAGGCCTTAGAATCCTTAAATTATTTATTTTAATTAGCCCACCAAAAGCTAAAAAAAGGGAGGCTGAAGCAGGAGGATCATGGTTTTAGGGCCAGCCAAGACTCCATAGCGAGACTATCTCAAAAACAACTTTAACAAAAAAAGCTGCAACAAAATTGGCATTTTACCTGTTAACAGTTTATGTGTTCGTAACTTTTTCTCTGACCTTAATATTTTTTCATCAGTGTGTGTTATGCTTGCTAATGTAGCTGTTGTTGTGCTTGAAAAGGAGCATTATTATAAAGTCAATGATTTTGTTTTTATATTTTTGTTAATATTATTTATTTGTCAACATGTACTCTATCAGATTATTATTTTTAAATGAAAGACATTCTGTATGTGTCAGTTTTCAAAGTCAGCTGTATGCATTAAAAACTATTAGTAAAATATTTTTGAAGGTGAGCAGCCAACATGAACTACTAACGCCTTATATAGAAGTTACGACTTTGGAGCACTACGTTCAGCAAAATGAAGTCTTAAGTGGACCTAGTTTAAAAGAGTATTTTTAAAATTCTGAAACTTTACATCTAATATATGTGCTGCTGAAGCAAGCACTAATACTTTGTATCTAAAATTGTTAAGATATTCTCCAAATATAGTGTATAATCCATACTTGATATAAAATACTACAGTCTTACATGGAGGACAAAAGCCTGTTTGTTTCACACAGAAAATTCATGGATATTCCTTTTGACTTCTTGCAGAGACCATTATAAGACAGAATATGAAAATAAACTTCATGATGAACTGGAACAAATCAAGTTGAAAACTAATCAAGAAATTGATCAGCTTCGAAGTGCCTCTAGGGAAATGTATGAAAGAGAAAACAGGTAAAAAAAAAAAAAAATTAGAGATCGTGTGATATTTTATTTCTCTTTGCATGGAAGTTATAGGAGTTTTGTGAAATTCAATACCGTTTATCTGAGATAGTGCGTTAAGTATAAACAAATTGTAAATATTGACATTCTCTCAATCTTTGATAGATAACTTAGAACAGTGGTTAGTAGACTGTACACCTTTTACACCAGTATCGCTGTGGTCTCTGTTTTACTCTAGTAATGTGTTTTTGCCTTGAGTCAGTTCAGAGTGAGGATGAAGATAAAAAGGAAGTTGGAGTGTATATTGGGAGACATGGGTAGCTTTTCTTACAGCACACCAGTTTCTCCTGAAAACTTTAAAAATCTGGAATAGTAATATGAGATACTACGTATACCTGATTTACCTGCTTGTTCTGAAAGATATTATATTAGGTAACATTGAAGAAGTATTTTATCCATGCAGTTTTTCTTGGACCAGTATATATGTGATTCGCCTGGTTAGAGATTGGCTGCATTAAGGGAAAACACTGCTGGTTACTCAGGGGCAGTTATTGTCCTTTGCTACCCATAAAGTAGTATTGGCTTTGGAAAGTTTGTATTTGAATAGCACAGTTCTTCTGAAATTGGTTTGTCATACTATTTTACTCACATTGATTTGAGTGTATGAAATTTTTGTTGTTGACAGCAAGACTTTAAATCAAACTTATGTACTACCATCTTTTTTTAGCATTGTAACATATAATTCCTGTTACAGGTATAATTGAGCTGTTTCCACTCCTCAATTCTAGAGGAAACAGCTGCTCTTTTGATGTTGTATGCATAATACAGCCTGTATTGTAAAAACCACATTTATAGAATTATCCTTTGAGTAGTAAATTGGCCAAGATTTTTTTAAAAATACTGTTAAATTGTTATTTTAATACAGCAAGTTGGTAGAGATTTTTAAGATAATCCTGCTATCTTTTAGAGTAGTATGATTTGCTCCGGGATTTTTTTTGTAAGAATATTTTTTATGTTGATAAGAGAGCAGATATACAACTTATAACAACTTTTTGATACTTCATATGACATGGTATCTATGAGTTAAAATGCAATATCAGATCATTATGTTCCTCATAAATCTAGCATGCATAGATTTTTATCTGTTTGATCTTTTTATAAAGATCTGCATGTAAGTATATACCCAAGGAAATTGATATAAACTTTAAACACTGAACAAAAAGGAAATCATTCACTGTAACATCCAGCAAATATTTATTCTCTGCTGCTTCTCTTATTCGCTGTCTTATTTGGTCTATGAAATAATTACAGTCATAATTTAGAATTATATTTATAATGAAAATAGTGAAGACTTTTATAATGTAAAAATTCTAAGTGATAATTGATTGCAAACTAAGTATGTGCTTTGGGCAGTGGCAAAGCAGAACAGAAAATATATGTTTTGAGGGAAAAAATTGAGATATTACACTAATTTTTAAAAAAAAATTTGCCATCTTGGGAAAAATAAAAAACTTTTGGATGTCCTCACACTTAGTCTGTTTTATATTTGAATTTTGAATTACAAGGGGAGCACCATAACTTTTCTGTGTTTAAGGCCTCTGAAATCCTTTTTCACGTCTTAAATCTTAAAAAGATATTTTTCAAGTAGTTCAAAGACATTTTGTACCACTATGTAAATAACATTATTTTTAGTTTAATTACTGTGTCATGAATATTCTGTTTTTTGACCTTCTATATGTTGCATATATGTGTATATACAACTAACATATTCAGGAAAAAGTTTTAATGTACATTTAATAAATAATTTTAAACTAAATACTGTTTAACCACATCAAAATTGAAAAGTAGAAAATGCAGAAATGCTCTTGAGACCCTTGCTGCTTAACTGTTTCTTTCCCTAAGGGTAATTACTGTTCTGACACTTAGGCTTATAACTTTGCTTTTTTTAAAACTTTTAGCATATGTATTATAAGAACAGTCTCTGCACAATGTATCTGTTTTTCATGTTGCATTTCCATCACACACATGGGAGCATATATATTTTGACTTATTATCATCACCTTGTAATTTTAGGATTCCTTTGCTGTCACACTTAGCTGTCTCTTCATGTTCATAACAAGTATGTTTTTATGAATGTACATGTTTAAGGCAGCAGGAGATTGAAAAGAGATAGATACAGAGATTAAAGAATTCCAAGAACATTGTTCATCTTTTGTGAAATTGGCCGGGTCTCAGCCTTGTGTCAGGAAAGAAGCACCCTGTATAGTCGTCCCTTGTGATCACTTGCTCTTAGGGTTCAAAATGCAGACCAGAGTGAGAGATGCGCTTCTATAGTGTGCTGAGCTTTGTGTTAGAAAACTTTGCATTTGAGCACTCATGCAATTCTCAGAGCAGCAAATTGATTGATTTAGCAAATATTTGTTGAGACCTACATATGCCAGCTACAAGCTAAATGCTATAGATAACTGGCATACTTTGCCTTCACAGAGCTGATCATCTAATAGGGGATTAAAAGTAAATAGAGAAACAATTTTGCTAAGTATGATGATAACTGAGAAAATGACCAGACACAGAGGATGAGGTCACCTGTTTATCTAATCCAGCTTTGGAGGACTTGGGGAAGACTTCATCGGGGGAGAAATAGCCATGCCAACCCCTGCCTAGTGACCGAAAGTAAAGCTAGAGTTAGAGAAGGGAAGGGACTTGGGGAATGAATGTATAACAGATATCAGAATCTGGAGGCAAGACAAGTAAAACTTTTTGAACAAAGTGAAAATAATTTATTATAGCCAAAGTATAGACTGAGAGGCAGAAAATTACAAGAGATGAAACAGGGGAACAGAAGCCCAGAGAGTGCATCTGGACCATTGTGTAAGACCTGTAGGGAATATATGAAAGGTCTTGTGGGAAGGCATGGTACAATCTGGTTTTATATCAAAAGGTCACTGTAGTGTAGAGGATGGAGCAGAAGGACAGAAGCTGTAGACAAAGAAGCCACTTTCAGGGGTTGTTTCTATCTGATGAAACTGGATTCATAGTAATAGAGACAGAAAGAAATGGGCCAGATTTGAAGTGTTTAGGTGCTATACCCAACAAGAGGTAGTTACTAAATGGGATGGGGCATGGGGCAAGAAGAAGTTCAGGATGCCGGGTTTTAGTTGGTCAGTCACATGGATGGTGATTGTGGTTTTGTTGTTTTTGTTGTTGTTGCTGTAGACGTACTGGGAATTGAACCCAGGGCTTTTGCACTGAGCTGCATCCCTGTTCCTCTCTTTTTACTTTTTATTTATTTATTTATTTATTTATGGGGGGGGTCAAACTCAGGGCCTTGTGCTTGCAAGGCAAGCACTCTAACCATTAAGCTAAATCCCCAGCCCCTCTTTTACTTTTTAAAACAGGATCTCAATTACTAAGTTGCCCAGGCTGAGCTTAGATTCGCAATCTCCCTGCTTCAGCCTCCAAATACAAGACTTTAATAGGAAAGCAGGATAAATTTAGTTTAGTTCTATTGATGTGTCTGTGAGGTGTCCAAATAGAAAATATGTCTACATAAGATTCTGCATTCATCAGGAGAAAGGTCTGAAAGAGACTTATGGCATAGGTAACACTATTTCTCTTTTATAGAATAGTACTGTTAGTTCTGTGGTTATGGATCTACAGACTTTTGTTGACTGATCTAATTAAAAATTATATGATTATTTAGTAAAACGTATGATTATTCCTTAACAGTTCATCTAGCAACATAAACTTTGCTATGTAATCATTTTGAGAATGTCCTCATTTTTCCTTGTTTAAAAAAAAGGAATCCTTTAGAATGCATCCTATTGTAAAATAGATTTAGCTATATTAGCCCTTCTTCAGTTGGTTAGTAGAGGTAGGTTGGTCAAGCTCTGTGGGAAAACAGCCAGCAGTAGAGCTGAAAGCAGATTTCCCGTCTCCAGGCTTGTTGGCCCTGTAGCCGCCGTAGGACAGGCCCACCTGCCAAAGAGACTCGCCCGAGCTTCAGGGCTGGAATTGAGCGCAGGCGTAGTCACGCTGGGACAGACGGTGGCCACCAGGTGGAGCCAGACTCCAACCCGAGCCCGTTCCAACGCAACGACGCCAAACCAGCCGATCGATCGTGGGAGTTTGCCGCTATTGTTTAATTTAATAGTAATTCAACCTTGTGTTTTATGTGACTGAATCTTTTGGGGTCATAGCTTCAAATTTGAGCTATAGTTAAAACTTGTGTATCTCTAGGCCTTCAAAGGGTAAATAATTTAGGTCGTAAATTATTTCTTTTGAAATCTTACAGTTTAGAATAGTTGAAAAAAATTTTGAGTATTCCTTGTTATATAGAACATAAAATTCATAGCAAGTTTAGTGTGTGTGTGTGTGTGTGTGTGTGTGTAGGTAATTTCATCTGTTGCTTTGGACTTAGATGTATAATTGTGTCAATTGTATTTTATCAAGGTGTTCTGTAGGAATTAAGATGGAGGAACTACTTACACTTGCATATTTGTACTTAGGGCCTTATCTATCTCTCCAACAAACATTTTTAGAAGAATGTAAAATGGTGAGATTTGAGTAATATGTTTTGCCTTTAGTTTTGCTTTCTGTACATTGGAGGATAGTAAGAGAATGCCCTTTATTTTCTCTTCTTGAATGAAGAAAAGGCAGGTGGAACTAAAGCCATCTAATCTTGGTATCTGTCCTTGCAGTCATCTCAGTTTTTGAAGTTAAGCGGTTGAGAAAGGAGGAGGAGTGTGGAAGATAAATTTATGAGAGATAAGTAGTCAGGCATGGTGGTGCATGCCTGTAATCACAGCACTCTGGGAGGCTGAGGCAGAAGGATGGTAAACTCAAGCCCAACCTGGGCAATTTAGCAAGATTTCAGAATTTAAAAAGGAACCCAGAGGAGAGGAATGGGTAATAAAGAAGCAGAAAGAATAAAAAAACAAAAGGGGAGTTGTTGCTCAGGATGTAACTCAGTGCTAGGGCTCTGGGTTCTGGGGGGCCAGGGATATGGGAAACTTGGGTATTTGGATACATCAAAAATGAATACAGGTGGAATTATAATGTATATGTTGTGGCTCAATCTGTGAGCTAGACATCTTGGGGTTTTGTTTTGGTTTTTTTTTTTTTAATTCTAGTTACTTTAAAATGCCTAATTAACACTGTGGGAAATAATGAGGGAAACTCACTCCAGTGGTGAGATTTATTATTATATAAATAGCTTCTTGGCTGGTAGGTATTTTGTTACTTAAAAGGTTTTGGATCTTCTTACACAGTTTGAAATAAAATATTACTCCATGTGTGAGAGTATATTATGTGTGAGAGTATGTTATAAAAGAGACTTGGAGAGAAAGACTAAACTTATATCCTGGCTCTACCACTTTTAGCTGAATGGCTGAGTCACTATATCCCTGAAGTTTAGTTTCCTCTTTTATAAAAATTAGCCTGTGAAAGTCTAAAGTAATAATAGATATGAAAGTACATTCTAATTATAAGACTATGTGTAAGTGTAGTTATTTTGATACCTTTTGCCTATGTGTAATAAATAAAATCATTTTATCTATTGTGTTGACTATTTAAATAAGTGATAATTATATAAAAGTCAACTGATAACATTATGGAATTACTACCACTAAAAGGCACTATTACAATTTTAGTCTATGTGCTGATGAAGCGAGCACAAGGCACTATTACAGAGCATAGAGGGTCTGCATACCAGTTGTCTAAATTTCTATAAAATTGGCTAATTTATTTGTTCTCTAAGTAATAGTGTGAGATAAAAAAGTAAGGGGAGATAAACTCAGCCAATTATTTTTTCCAGAAAATAAAACCACTTTTGTCTAAGATAGTCTCATTATTATAAACCAAGAAAGAATATTCTGTGTGATACTGTTAAAAGGTTAAGGGTGAATTCGTTAAGGCATTTACCGTGTTATCGATGCTGCACAGAACATGGAAACTGAAACTGCTTTACAGCTGTTTGAAAGAGTAGACAGTAAAGAAAAGGAGATCGAAGAGATGCTTTTATTGTAATGATTAGTATTGTATTACTTTAGTGACTTTATTTTCCAGCCATATCAATTTAAACCATATTGACCACAATTTTTTACTTTCTGAAAGGTACTCAAGAAGAAACTTTAATGCCATAAACTTGAAATTTTGTAGAATCTTAAGTTATATTAAAGAGGCTAAGTCTTGAGTTCAGGTTCATTTACAAAGGTTAGTTGAGTATGCATAAGGCATTACACCAGGCAAATTGGATCTAGTTTACAGTTTCCATTCATCATTTTATTAGTGTATATTCCTAATTGGTACTTAAACAAACTTCTTTTGTTCATATCTTATCAGATATCTATGTAATTTTTAAGTTCTTTCATGAAAAAACCTTAGTATTCTACTTGTCTTTTAGTTTGATTATTCTGAAAGTAATGATTTTGCAAATAACTTTCAATATCTAAATTCCTTAAATAATCATAAATGGATTTTTATTGTTAACTATGTCCTTTGTGCCTCTAGGTGACTACCACCTAGGTTCACTACCTAGTTAATAATATTTCAGTATTTCAAGGTGTCTGAAATGTCACAGATAGGAAGCAAGGTAAGTTCATGTTGTGCCAGAGTTTAGATTTACCTCCATTGTATAATAGGCAGCATCAGCGCTGGGAAAGTAGGATTAGTTCAGATTTGTAAAGTACCTGTCATCATTGGGGAATTCTTGGCAATTTTATAAAGTGGCGTCATTTACTCATTTTTTTTTAATAACTAGGATTGCAGAGCAGGGGCCTTGAGTGAGGGAAGTTGGTTAGAAGCTATTGGATGAAGATGAGAAGTAGAAAGCGAGTTAACAGCTGAGTTTAAGGGACTGTTTAGGTGGTAGAAAAACTGGCAGGATTTGGTGATTGACACAGGAAGTAGCCATCAGGGATGACCCCAGCTTTTCTCCTTCAGTAATCACAGAATGGTGATGGTGATATTGGCTGTTGACTGACAGGTTGCAGAAAAGATATAGAAAGGAAGATAACAATTAAGTCCTGATTGTTTATAGACATGACAGCTCTGACCAAGGCCAAAAGTGCTTGCCTGACATGTCATAGTTTCTTACTAGTGCTGACTCTGCCGTGCCCAGATCTGGCTCCTCACAGCTCCGCGCCTGCCAGAAGGGGCGTGAGCTACTGAACCCCCTCCAGCAGTTTTCTCCATATCCCTTGGGTGCTATTACAAATATTACCGTTTTCATTTTACACACTATAAAGTCTTAGGACACAGTGCCCTGCTTATCATTCTCTAAGTAAATGCCTTCATATATTTTATTTAGATAACATACTAACAGTAGCTACTACTGAGTACTTAGTGTGTATCAAACATCGTCCTCGACTCTTTACATTCATTGTAGAAAGAATTAAACAGGACAAATATGAAATTACAGGGATTAATATCACAATTTTATAAATGAGGAAACTGAGATACGTAGAAGGTATGATTTGCATATTATTAGAAGTGTCTTATTGATAAAATTTAGCTGGTCAGGGCTATGAAAATTGACCAAAGATTTCTTAATCAAAACTGTAATTTTTAAGGTAGTTTACTTAGAAGAGAAACTCAGTCTTTTAAGAGAGTTTGCCAACTGTACTTTACTTTTGAGAGCTGAGGGTAGATCATTAGAACTCTAGAAAAGCATTTATAAATTTGGAAATAAGAAAACTAAACTTCAGTTTTCCTTAAGTAGTATGATTTGATAGGA
This sequence comes from Hystrix cristata, assembly GCA_004026905.1. Taxonomy (NCBI): domain Eukaryota; kingdom Metazoa; phylum Chordata; class Mammalia; order Rodentia; family Hystricidae; genus Hystrix; species Hystrix cristata. The sequence goes on along the minus strand of PVJO010006015.1, from coordinate 22,579 downwards.
CATCTCTCTCTTGCACTGCTTTTTAAGACCCATTGTACTATTACTAGTCCACTCTGGTCACTGGTAAAGGCACACTGGCTCCTGCTTTGTTACCAGTTAGGCGTGCTCCCGCTTTAGGGCCTCCATGCGTACAGTGCCCACTACTTAGCCACCTGCTCCTAGACAAGACCATGGAGCCCTGTTTTCTCATGTTCCTCAGATCTTTAAATGTCACCAGCTCTTTGTGGTCTTACCACCCTGTTTAAAATTGGGAAATCCCTCTTTCCCCTGCCTTCAGCTCACTAGCCCCTTCTCTGCTCTATTTTTTTGTAAAATAAATACAGCCTACTAACATACTACATGTTTATTTACTTTTCATTTCTTTCCTACTAGAATGTAACCTCCATAAGAGTGGGAATTTTCATCTGTTGCTCAGTGCTGGATTCCCATGTACCAATGCCTGGTACCTAGTAAGTGCTCAATATATATTTATCAGATGAAAATATGAATTGATACCTTTTTTAAGCAATCAGGAACTATTGGTTTAGATGGAACCCTACACAAATATTTCTAATAGACTTGATTAGCACTGAGTAGCGACTCAGTTAACATCTACCAGATTCACTTAGTTTCATTTTGATATATCAACTTTTATTCTATGAGCTACTTGTTAATCACCAACACGTTATTGGATTTTAAATGAATGTTTTGCATTTTGGCATGTGAATTTTCCGTATATACATTCATACATATATATATATATGAATTTTTCATATACATTCAAATGTGATGTAGGTTAGATAAATATCTACTTTCAGCTACAGTTTTCATATCTAGAAGATGAAATGCTTGAGTACCAGCTATCTTGGTCCATTTTGTATAGCTATAACAGAGTACCCTGAGACTAGATTTTTTGGGGTTTTTTTTTGAGGGAGTGGGGGAAAAGTACTAGGAATTGAACCCAGGGATTGAACTGTATCCCATCCCTAGTTATTTTTTGGTTTTTTTTTTTAATGGTACTGGAAATTGAACTCAGGACCTTTGCACTAAGCTCCATCCTCACCCCTTTTTATTTTGAGACAGGATCTTACTAAATCACTAGTTACCCAGTCTGGGTTCATATTCAATGATCCTCCTGCCTCAGCTTCCCAGAGTTCTGCTCTTACAGGCATGTGCCACTATGCCTTGCTAAGAGTGAGTAATTTATGATGAATAGGAATTTATAGGTTCACTGCCTGGGAAATTAAGTATCAGGGTGCCTGCATCTGGTAAGGGTCTTCATTCTACATCATCAAGTTGGAGAGGCCACAGACAAGAGAATGAGCAAGAGGAGGCCAAATTTACTCTTTAATAATGGCATAAATTCCACTTATAAGGGCTTCTCCTTCACGGCTTACTCACCTCTTAAAGATCTCACCTTTTAATGCTATTACAGTGGCAGTTAAATTTCAACATGAATGGAGAAGACGGACATGTAGCATGTTTAGCCAGCAGTGATCTCAATAAGTTTCTACTCTTAAAATGCATAACTTCCCCCAAGAAATTTCATTAAATAAGATTTCACCTTACTCGCTTTTGTGTTTCTATCTTATTTGTTCACTTTCCAACTACCCTTTAATTACTAAAGGTAAAATTACTGGTCATTTGTTATAAGCAGGAAATAAGCCACTTGCAACTCTTTTGTTTTAAACCATCTTAAAAGACAAAAGCATCAATACAGAAATAAGCAATTTTATTTTTTGTCCAGGAAGAAAAATCTGGAGGTAGAGAGATGATTAATTCATTTTCCCTGTAAGTGAACTTATCATATAAAACAAAGAGCTACTTCTGTCCTTTTCTGTTCTAACTAGAAAAAAAAAATACATATATTAACCAAAAATATTTCCACATGAAGGCAGAAGAAGGCTTGCTTAGTTGTTGTACCTGCTGAGTTCCTCTGACAGCCATGTTTTCTTCCATTTACTCCTGGTTAATTTCGAGTTCTGCAGCATTATCGATGTTTATTCAGGCTAAGACATGCCCATGGCATTGCCCAAGTCTCATTCATTCCTGTTAGAATTTCAAGGGTTCCCAGTCTTTCTCATTCTTCTCACGTTTCTCTTACCACTTTGCAGGTGTAAATTTATATTTGGCCTGTTGGTACTGTGAACTGTATCTTGTAGAAGTGAGAACGTATGTACCATCCTGCTCCCAGTAGTGTGTTGTCATATATGTTTTATTCTGGGGTTTTTTAGTTGGAGTTGTAAGATATTTTTGGATAAACTTAAGTATATTAAATCATCTGTTGCACAAATGGCATTCTGTTACGTATGAAATGTGCCTATTTTATCATAGCATTAAAGTCTGATTGTTAAGGGAAATGGTTAAGAACTCTTTAAATTTCTCATTTGACTGTTATAATATAGCCATATCTCCCAGTTTGTCCAGGAAAGTTCTATAATAGTTTATGCCTGCTTCTCTGTTATTATTCCAGCTTCTTTTGCTATAAAGAGCACCACAGGTTGAAAAATACATTATTTGGTTACTCTAATTAATGTTGTAGGATCCCCACTTTCCCTTTGCATTTCATGTAGGATTTAAATTACTTTTCCCGTCCATCTTTCCTCTTGGTATAACTCCCACACATAAACACAGCAAATGGAAGGGATGGGGAGATGGAGCTAGTTGGAGTCAATCTGAAAGAATCATATAAATCATAGTTTTGGGATCAAACACTAGCTTTATTTGTAAAAGTGTTTTTAAGGATGATACACACTATTCCCTCTGAATCTGCAGCTTCATTTTGAAAACAACATTGTACTAAACATGTACAAACTTTTCTGTCATTTTTTCCTAAACAATACCGAATGATGACTATTAGTAACCTAGAGATGATTTAAACATTAATGGAAGGATGTGTGCAGTTTATATGCAATACTGAACCATTTTATGTAAAGGACCTTGAACGTCCTTGGGTTTTGGGACTGACAGTTGGAGTGTCCTGAACCAATCTCCTGCAGATACTGAGGGTTTGGGGATTTTTGTATTTAGAAACATTTGATACAGTGCTGGCCAAGTGGCCAACTTCCAGCATCTTTCTCTGTTATTATAATTGCATTTAGTTATAAACTCTGTTTGGACTTCTAAAAACCAAGTTTCAGTAGTTTATATATGTCCAGATAGCTTCTGTTGATTTTTCAAGTTTCTCTATTGAGAAAATTTGAATTTCTGTCCTTTTTTCTATAATTCTATTTGTTATATTTTGTAATGCATTTCACATTTAGAAATTGGTTATTAGTTATGTGGAAGTTACCGTTTTATTTGTGGCAAGAATACAATCCATCTGATGTTTTATCAAACCTGTCTAAATTGTGAAAGAACATTTTACACACCAAACCATCAAAGCAAGTGTATAATATATTCACAGTTCTTTTCCAGCTAGTTTTCGTTTGGCATCTGTTTGTACCATCTACTATGGGCATGTAGTATGAACCTCACTGTGTAAGAATATCCCAAGAAATTAGTTGTCTGTGAAACAAAGTAGGGTTCGCACTCCTGAGAATCTGATGTCGCTGCTGAACTGACAGGAAGCGGAACTAAGGTGGTGATGCAAACGATGGGGAGCGTGTATAAATGCAGATGAAGCTTTGTCTGCTGTGTGGCCTGGTTCCCAACAGGCCAGGGGTCGGTACCTGGACACGCCCAGGAACAAGCGTTACTAATCTGTTAGTCATTGTTAATCCAATGGAGTCAGCCTGTCAGAGAAATGGAGGAGTGGGGTGACGGCACTGGATGGTTCGGGGCCCAGGTTCTCGAGCCAGGCTGCTTGGGTTCGCCTTTAGACTTCATTTCCTTGCTGTGTGACGTGGGCCAGTGTAAGCTCTTGCTGTTTGGTCTCCCCTCGTGTAAAATGGAGGTAATAGTACAACTGCAGCGTATGTGATTGTCGTGGCGGTGAGACAAGTTGTTATGTGTGACGTGCCGAGAGCAGCTCCTGACGCGTGGTAGACACTGTGTTCACTGTTACTGATATTGTCGGCGAGAGAATACATCGATTAATCCTCTGGGACTAATTCGAATCACATTCGTTGATAATATTAAAGGAAGTACAAAATACGCAGGTTGTGAAATAGAAGGCGGAAGATTTATTCACTCTGAAGAGAAACCAGAGTGTAGGTTGTGAAGTAGGTGTGGAAGGTGCTACCTGACGAGGAGAGTGGCTTTGCACAGAAATTTTAGCCACAGACAGCCATCAGAGGACCTGTTAATAGAAGCCTCTGCTTCTCGAATTTTCCCCTGTTAATTCTGGTTTTCTGCTTCTGAATTTCCTTACCTATTCAAGGATTAACTTATGTGGCACCTTTTTAAATGTTTCCCTTCAGCTCTCTTTGTGACCTTGAAATTTTGTGTTTGCCTTAACAGCATGTAGAGTCAGCTGGGTGAATAGATTGTGACGTGTGTATGTGTTAGTGCCCTCTAATCGTACATCTTCATACTGCCACCCTAATGTTAGCTTGTTCTGGGTTGTATTCATCCTTGTGGCCTGATTTCATTTCTAATGCCATTGATACAAGGAAATACAGCTTTAGGGACTGAAGCTTTTCCATCTACCAACTAAACATGTTCAATTAGTACTACAAATGTAATCTACTTTGGAATTCTATTACTGAAATAGCATATAAAATAATGTGGCTCTGTTTGAGAAACAGAAATTGAAACCAGTTTGTGATGATTTACTGTTTAAAATATTTAGGTCACCTAGGAATAAAAAAATATAAATGTTTAATATGTTTTGAGAACTTCGTTCTCTCCAAAATTAATTTTTCATGTTTTGATAATAGAATATTTCTGAAGGTCATTGCAATCAGGATGACTTCAAAAAATACCAACATGCCATTTTGTAATAGCTACTTTAAAATACATTTCCACTTAGATAATAAGTACAAAATAAATCCAGAAGTAGTTTATTTTTAATAAGTTACCTTGCTCCAGTTCTTTATTTTATTTCTGACACATAATCTCTTTTATTTATGAATTTCCGATGATTGACATGTTTTAAATTTTAAATCTGTTAACACTGCCTGTATAAGACTACATTGAATACTGGATTAGCAAAGTACGACCATTAACATTTCAGTACAATATTTATCAGATCGATTTATACAAATCATGTGGGCTTTCCTGAGTGTCTACTAACACTCTCTATGAATAAAAAAAACCAAATTCTCTTATCCAGTCTAGTTCCTTTTGGAGATAAGGTGGTGTGACAGAAAAAGCATGCATTTGGAGTAAGTCCTATCTGGATTCAAACTATGGTCCTTTAACACTTAGGCTGTGTGACTTGAGGCTAACCTTCAGTTTACTGCGTTATAAAATCAGTCAGAAAATGTAGCAAAAGGGATTTGTAGGGATTAAATGAATGAAATTATATTACACTCTATATTTATTTATAACTGTTAGGGAAGGAGTTTTTTGTTACTTGGTTTTTTTTAATTGGCCAGATATAGTGGCACACACCTGTTATCCCAGCACTTGGGAGGCTGAGGCAGAAGGATCACTGCAAGTTCAAGGCCAGTTTAGGCTAGAATGAGTTCAAGGCCAGCCTGAACTACAGAGTGAGACCCTTTCTCAAAAAAAAAAAAAAAAAAAATTGACTCTGAAAGGAACTTACTGTTGGTAAAATTTTTTTTATTCAGAGTTCTATCTTTATTAAAACACAAATAGTATTTGATTCTTGAAGGTTTATAACTGGCTGAATAATCTTCCTAATTACTGTTGTTACCTTCTTTTCTTTGGATATTCTCTTTAACAGTCACTAAATGCAACTTTTTTTTTTGGTCAATTTCAGTTTCTACTGTCATCACCACTGTAAATGGATGACTTCATCTAGTACCCAGGCCTGATATTCCTTAATCCCTACATGAATATTGATTCATCTCAGCTCTACTTCATTTAACCATTCTAATGGTCCTGTCTTGTCATCAACTAAAATTCTGCCACAACGTATTGTTATGTCTCCAGATCACCATTTTCCAACAGCAGTTACTCATCTTCCATTTTACACACACAACTATGGCCACTTGATCTGTCTGTCATCTTATCAAGACCTCCAGTCCTTTGTCCTTTCTACTTTCTCTTAGTTTATCATATGTTTCTTTCTCTTTCCTTTTACCACAACTCAGATTCCAAGGTCTGTTGTTTCAACTACTCTCTTTCCTACGTCTGAAACCTCATTCCCTTTTTAATTCTTGGGTCTCCATTAATATAGCTTTCACTTAAAATATTTTATAGAACATTTTTTAACTTTGGAAAGCTTCAGTTTTTTGTGTGTGGATGTGAGTAATTACACCTACCTCGATGGATTATGATAAGGATTAAATGAGTTAAAATATATAAAAGTGTTTAGACTGCCCTCTGACCCATGTGGAAAAAAGTTGCAGAGAAATATTTCAACCTTTGGGCTTTCATGAATGATATTATCGATGAAAAATATATAAAAAATTTTAATATCCAATCCAGCTCTGACATTAGCGTGCTTGTGGCTATATTGTTTGTTACATGCTGTTAAAGATCCTCACCTTGCTAGGCAGATTCACATAATATAAACATACATTGATTGGGTCACCAACCTCTAGGGTCCTTAAGATTGTCATTCAGTCCAACTCTAAGCTTGCAGATTTATGAATCTTTGAAGATAAATACTTATGCATTTGAAATAAGTGAAATATTTTTGAATTTTAGAAATCTCCGAGAAGCAAGGGATAATGCTTTGGCTGAAAAGGACCGAGCAGTGATGGCAGAAAAAGATGCTTTAGAAAAACACGATCAACTCTTAGATAGGTAAGCATCCTACAAATGGAAATTTTAAAACTTCAGTTTCTGTTCCTGTTACTGTTTCTTTTAGAAAAAATATTTTGATAAGAATATAATTTTAATTTGAAGTATGACATGCATTATTTTTACAGTATGTAATTATTGCACATTGAGAACATGATACCAAACATTTTAGTTGCTCCGGAGAGTTCTCTTATACCTATTTCAGCCCGTCCCATCTACTGCCCCAAGAGGCAACCACTTTTTGATTTCTTCACCATAATTCATTCTTTGTTCTCCTTGAACTAAAGGTAACTAGAATTGTACATTATGTACTCGTTTGTGTCTTGCCTTTTTGAGTCAACATTGCGTTTTCATTCATTTTGTTACTGTATCGGTTATTCTTTCCTTACTGTATGCCAGTTTATTATAGTCACTTGTTGGTGGACAATGCAGCTGTTTCCAGTTTAGCTACCATAAATAAAGCTGCCATGAACATTTGTATACAGGTTCTTTGTGAGCATATTTTTGTTTCTCTTGGGTAAATATGGAGGAGTGGGATTGTTAACCTAGGGTAGATAAATGTTTTACTTTAGGAAAACCACAAAATTTAATTCCAAAGTGGTTTTACGCTCCCTAGTTCGTTTTTCAAAATTTGTATTTTTAAATTATGTTTTTTATAGGGGAAGCAAGATAAAGAATGATTTTATCAATGCAAAAAGATACTTCTTTTTAATCAGCTTGTTAAAAGGAGAATCACTGATGAGCATTTACTACGTTATTAAACACTAAATTGTAAGTGGTTTAACTACAGGCAGAGTCAAGAGTGGTTACCTATTTTTTTCAATTTTTACTTTTTATTGGTACACGTATTCAGGGTTTTTTAAATTTTGAAATAATTTCAGACAGAAAAATTGCTGAAATAGTACATATATACCTTTCACATAAGAATTAAGCTGAGTGGTTTTGGTTGTTTTGTTTTGTTTTTGGCCAGAATCTCACTGTGTAATTCTGGCTAGCCTTGAGCTCACTGTGTAGCCCAAACTGACCGCAAGCTCATGTGATCTTCTGCTTCTGCCTCCCAAGTGCTGGCATTACAGGCGTGTACTACCACAAGAGGCAGTGTAGTTCATTTAACTGCTAAATGAAGACCTGAGGATAAATTCGTGGTTTGACATGGGGTCTCCCTATGTTACCCAGGCTGCCCGTAAACTCTTGGGCTCAAGTGATCCTTCTTCCTCAGCATCCAAAGTGGCTGGAAGGCATGTGCCACTGTGCTCAGCTTCCCATTTGTGATCTAAGCAATACATACATCTACATGTGATATCGTTTCTGTCAATACAAGTGTTCAGGCATTCAGTTTGAATGTGCTAGTATAGATTGAAACATGAAATGGGTAGCTTAATGAGTTTGACGTCCTTTTTGATCCTGATGTTATCGGTGACACAACAGCTTAGAAGAGTTGATACATTGGTCAATTTCATGAAAAAAAGAATGGTGAATCCAAACTAATTTTGAGTGTTCATTTAAAAGATCTCCTTGTTCCTTTCCCTGTGTTTTTTCAAAAGAAAAACCTCGGGGTTAGTACTGTTATTTGAAAAGTACACTACATAAAAATATAGGGGTTGGACATTTAGCTCAGTGGTAGAGTGCTTGCCTAGCAAGTGCAAGGCCTGAAGTTCGATCCCCGGCACCACCCCCAAAAAATTATATATATGAGCTGGAGACTTATATCAGTGGTAAAATGCATCCTTAGCATATGTAGGGCTCTGAGTTCAAGCACCAGCAGTGCAATCAATCAATTAAAAAATGTGTATATAAATACATATATGTATACACACACACATATATATATATATATGGTCTTCAGGTCATTGAAATTCTTTTGAGTGTAGGTTGCCTATATGTTTGAACTCATGCTTTTAGAATATCATGTGGTTTTTTTTGCATATAGTAAAAACCCAAGGAAAAATATTTTTATGTTCAGAGGTTGAGGTTTTAATATTCAAGTATGTAATTCTGGCTTCCTTTGTATTAAAATCAGAATAAACAAATCCACTTTAATCTTTACATGGAATGTGATCTCCATGAATTATGTTTAAGTATAAAGCCTCTGACCTGCTTAACCACAATTTTCCAGTCAGGTATAATTAGTGTCATCTTTTCCTTTAACATGAACAATTTTGACCTGGGAATTTAGCTCAGTGGTTAGACTACTTGTCTAGCAAGCACATGGCCCGGAGTTTGATCTCCAATACCAAAACAAACAAACAAACAAAACATGCTCACTTCAGCAGCATGTATACTAACATGAACAATTTTATTTTTAATCCAATCCCTTATGGTTAAGCAACCTATGTTTTTATAAAGAGAAGTATAAGGAAGCAGTGTGCCATTTTCAAACTTGAATAAAAAAAGTCTTTTTACTCAAGGACTCCAATTTTCCACAAAGGAAAGGGCTTTCTTAGGCAATAGAAGACCTAAGAATATATCCTAGTTCCTAGCTCAACAATTTCTCGAATAAGTGACGAATACCCAGCTTTCCTGAAAGTGAACAGAAAATTATCTCATGTTCTAGTGCTTGAATCCCTGTATATACCTTGAGGATTCTTTCTGCCCTAGGGAGGAAAGTTTAAAATTCAACCAGTATAAGTAGTAGAATAAGTTGAATACATTGTTATATTTGTGGGATCCTGCATGAATGTGCAATGTAAACTTGCAATTCAATTCTTTTTTTTTTTTTTCCCCGATACCGAGAATTGAATCCAAGCACTGAACTATGCCCCCAGTCCTTTTCAAATTTTATTTTGAGACAGGGTCTCACTAAGTTCCCTGGAACTTGGAAACCTGCCTCAGTTTTCAAGTAGCTGGGATTGCAGGCATATATCACCATACCCAGCTTTCAAAAATTAATTTTAATTGTATTTTTTTAGTTGTAGCTTGTTTGTAAGTATACATTTTGTGTTTTGGCATATATTTTGAAGTAATTTTCAGCTTGTAAGTATTTTAAATGAATACTGTTTGAAATTGTGTTTTCATTCCCCACAACTTGTTTGGTAATGATAAGATTTTTGCCCTCACCTTTTGCTAGTAGAAAATAGAAGAGGATAGAATAGTAGGTGATGGAGTGATTTTCATGTCACACTGAGCTAGTTTAGTAGTTGGTATAGAAACCAGCTGCCCTAAATTTCCATTTTTGCTTTCTGTCCCAGAGGAGAATAATTTCACTGTGCTTCTATTCTGCTTGTTATGTATTTTAATCTGGTTCGGTCTTTTTCAGCAGGCAAGGTGATGTTTGTGTGATTTGCAAGACAAACTGAATGGAATAAAGGATACTGAGATTTGAAATTAAAGCTATAATATCCAAATGTTGTTTTACTTAATAAAAATATTCTACTTTTAGTTATTCCTAGTCTTCATGGTTGTACAGAATAATTCATATTATGTTTTGAATGCAGAAATTTCTAATCCTCAGTACTGTAATGTTACTTTTTTGTCATATTTCTTTATGAAAGGTAGAATATACATTTATACTTTTCAAAGGAAAATTTTTAGTATCTGAATTTTTTGTTATTTTATAATACTCTAATAGGTCACTGTAAGAAGTTTTTCAGAATTTACAAGATTTCTCTTTGTTATTTGATTTCTCTTATTCCCTTAAGTTTGGTTTTATTTATATTGAGATGGTCTAGCTCTGTGCTTTTCTAAAGTTTTCCTCTTGGCCATAAGCTGTTGTTCCACTTGACATACATTCATTTGGATAGGTTTGTATGTCAGGCTGGATCTGTTACTTTCTAAGTTACCATAGTGGTTCTGTTTCCTTCCCAGTAAAGGCCTTAGGATTAGTGGAAATGTAGTGGACATGAACGTGTTAGGAAATGTAGCACTGAGGTGACAGAAATCTGTTCCTGTTCGGTCTGGACGGAAAGCTCTAGAGGGAACTGACGAGAAATTCCCCATTCAGATCATGGTGTGTGGATTTTATCTTTATGCTACTTAGTATCTGTCTTCCTTTTCCTCTATTAGGTATTGGTCTAATCTAAAGTCCCTGTCCCACCAGAAACAGTGGCCCAGGGAATCCTTTAACCCTTTATGAGTAATTTATTACATATAACTGTGTATAAGTAACACTGGCTCTAAAGTGACATACTTCTTTTCTCCCATCTCAAAGGTCATATCTGAAATGTTTTTGTGCAGTAAATCAACATACACGCAGAAGAAGGAATTTAAAATTTTTTTCTGTTAATTCTTTTTTTGAGGGGGTGATGGGGATCAAGCTCAGGGCCTCGTGCTTGCTAGGCAAGCACTCTACCACTGACTAAATCTCCAACCCCCTTTTGTTTTGTTTTTTTGAGACAGAGTTTTGCTTTGCAGCTGTGGCTTTGAACTCACTACACAGCCCAGGCTGGCCTCAAACTCAGAGTGATCCACCTGCCTCAGCCTCCCAAGTGCTGAGATGACAAACATCTATCTGTATTTACTCTGTAACAGGAGAATTAGTGATGGATATGAGTATTGTGAACCTGAAATTCTATGATACAGAACATCTGTGTACAGAAATGAACTCCATACTTTTGTTGTATAAATAGAACAATTGGTAAAGAAAATGCTATTTCCATATAACTTGACATAAACTTCTCAATCCCAAATAACTGAATGCCTGTCATTTTCAAGGGATGAATTCACTTTTTACCCTGTGAAGTCAAGCCTGTGCCCCAGCATTCTATCTTGGTCTGTATTTTTTTACCTTATTATTTCAGATAATTTCGCATGTACATAAAAACTATAAGAATATTACTCAAAACTGCTATATTGGGGTTGAGGATTTAGATCAGGGCCCTGAGTTCGATCCCCAGCACCAAAAAAAAAAGAAGAATAGTATTACTCAAGGGCTGGGGATTTAGCTCAATGATTAGAGTTCTTACCTCGCAAGCGCAAAGGTCTGAGTTTGAGCCCTGCCCCCCCCACCAAAAAAAAGAAAAAAGAAAATTACTCAGAACTTCTATATCTTTTATCCAGATTCATTCTTTTTTTAACATTTTTGTTACATTTATCATTTTTAGTAGTTTTTTATTTTATGAAAAATAAAATTTTATAATAAAATAAGAGAATAACAATAATTAATATACTGCTGGAGTATTGTAGTTAAAGTACAAGATGTAAACCAAAAAGATTCAAAGAAAAAAAGAAACAACACAAAATTTTCTTTTCAGTGAACAAAGATAAAGTAGTAGTCTAAATTAAACCAATTGGCATATATATGAAAATATTTCTGAAACAGTGGAATATGTAATTTGGAGAAGTATTTAATCTTCTCCCTACTTCCTGTTTATCTCCATTTTGTATATATGTATATAGCGTTTCTCATATAAAAGAAATGATGCAATATTTGTATTTGTGTGTCTGACTTAGTTCATTCTTATGCCTTCTTTTCCTCTCCCTTCCTTATTTTTTCTTCCTCTCCCTCCCTGTACACACATAAACACTTGTACACAGTGTTTTTTTTGATGATGTTAAGAATCAGTTGAGTGCATCACATACCTTTTCCTTTTCATAGCATTTTTTTTTTTTTTTTTGCTATGTAGTTCAAGCTGACCTTGAACTCACTATGCAGCCCCTGCTGCCCTCAAACACTCAGTGATCCTCCTGCCTCGGCCTCTCAAGTGCTGGAATTATAGGCATGTGCCAACATGCCTGGCAGTGTATTTCTTAAGAAGAGAAATATTCTCGTATATATCTGTACTGTGCCTTTCAAATTCAAGACATCCTTGATAGCAAAACTTTAATCCATTTTTGTCAGTTATCCCAATAATATCCTTTTATAAAACAGTTTTTTTTCTGGCGTGGACTCCAGTCCAGAATCGTGTGTCTTACTAGTTATCATGCCTCTTCAATCTTTAATCTAGGACAGTTTTCCACTTTCTCTTTTTTATTTGTTTTCATGGCATTTGGTCCTTTTTCTTTTAATTTTATGTTTATTCTCCTTCTGGGATCTTGTCTTCTGTTCAACTTCGACTCTTGGTAGGATATAACTAACAACGTTTGAAAAAACTATACTTTTTTTCCTTGTCTTATAAACTCAGATTGTTAGCTACATCCCTAACATTTTTGTCAGCATGTTTTTCTGGAATTTTAAACTCAGTATTTCTGGAGTATCCTCCTATGTTCACCTTTCCCAAAACAAAAATTTGCTTCAATTAACAAATTATTCCACCATTTTTAAGCCATTTCTGTTTGAATCTTCAGAACACTAACCCTTCCTCTTGGATCTTGTATTTAATTACTTGTCAGGTTTCATAGATTGCACTTTGTGGTAGCTCTAAAATCTTCTTCGCTCTTGCCGGTACCGTCTCGGATCGCCCTCCCATTGCCTCTTGGCTGCTGTCGTGTTCTGATCATGGGTAACACCCTCTTAACTGGTTGCTGCATCTCTCCTCACTCAGTTAACCCTCGTGCTCAGACCTGTCCTTCCTTTTCTTGTTTTGTATTCTGACGTCATCATTCTCCCAGACACTTGAACAAGACAATGAGTAATTCACAACTACTTTTTCCTGCTTATTTTCTTCCCTATTTATTTAGTCATCGAATATTTATTGATGCCTGCCATGTGACAGGTGAAGTCCTAAAGTGCTAAGGAAATGTATATATTAAGGGATGCATTGGCAAATAAACTAGAGTTTGCCCCGGTGAGTATTGAGGGAGACAGAAAACAAACAATTACATACATAATTATTGTGGTATAATTATATACGTTGACGATTGCTCTGAACCAGGTTGTATAAGGACAAATAATGGCTAGAGCAGGCTGTACTGTGCTAGAGTAGTCAAGAAGGGCCTGTCTGACACTTAAACCCTTACCAAGTTAATTCTGATTTTCCGTATATCTAATCATTTCCTTCCTCTTAATCTAGGTGCCACTGCTGTAGTCAAGCCTGTATTTTCTCTTGCCTGAATCATAGCCTCTAGAGTTATGAGCTCCTCGCTTTCAGTGAAGTCCATTCTACTCTGGACACTCATTGTACAGGGTAACTGGGAACTCTGATTGTGTCCCTCAACACAGGGTCATCAGGGCGCCCCATGCAGCTTAGCATTTAAGGACCTTCACAGTATTTTCAGTCTTTCCAAAGTCGTCTTTCTTTAGACTGTCTCCCACGTACACTACACAAGTTCATCTCTTGCCATTCTCTGTGGGAATGCTTACCCTTTTTTTTTTTCTAAGAATGATCTTTTCTCTTTCCTTGTTCCCATATCTTACCATTTACCTACTAAGTAGATACCTATTTTTTTAAGACTGAATGCAATGATCATATCTTTTGTGAGACCTTAATTTCCTTTCAGAAACGTTTAAGGGTCTTCTCTGGGTTTTTAGCATAGTCTTATAATTGTATGCTTGCTTACAAGCCTCTCCCTCTGAAGTGGTTCTTTTTTTTTTTTTTTTTTTTTGAGATTAGAGACTTTAGCTTCCCTATCTTTGCTTCTCTATTAAGCCCTATATTTGGTGGTTTTTTATGTAATTCTCAATATCTATCAGTTTTAATCCACTAGAATTTTCCATTTTAAGTTTGGCTTACAGTTTTCCATTGTGAAGACAGTTTGCTAAAAAGAGTACTGAAGACTGTAAGACTCTTCCTCATTTTTCCACCCCACTGGTTCTCAAATCTAGATGAATTTCTCACCTGGAGATTTAGGGGGGATTGGTCATTTGTTTGTTTGTTTATAGAAGTGAGCTGCTTCTCCAAATACCAGTGATGGCCAAATATGCTAAAGTTTGAAAGAACTTGAGGAAGAGATAACAGGGAAAAGGGTGGTTGTCTTGTGAAGATGGTGTTATCCGAACAAGTGCCAGGAGTGTGGAAACATGCTCATGTCCTTATTCTTTGAAATGTTGAAGAGGAATGATTGCAGAAGCTATATCCCAGGAAAGAACATTCTAAAACAGATTATTAAACACATAGTCTACATTTTAAAAAAAATAGTGAAGCCACATCCACCATTTGTTAATTAAATCGTGACAAACATTATGATTTAGATCTGAAAAGTCTCACAAAAGTCTCCTGTGTTCAGAGATGGGGCTTTGATCATGAGGGCACTGGATTGATCTGTTGATGAGTTTATAGCTAAATGTGTCATTAGGGGGTAGTGCCTGGTTGAAAGACGCATGTCACTGGGGTGTGACTTTGAGGGCTGTATCTCCCTCTCCCTGGCTCCTCCCTTGCCCTGTCTGCTTCCTGGCTGCTGGAAGGTGAGTAGCTCATGCCATCTCTGCTTTGGAACTAGCCAGCCATGCACAGACAAAACCATGAGACAGAAAACACCTCTCTTCCTTAAGTCACAAGTGTTGGGAATTTTGTTCCAGCAACAGGAAGTGACTAATACAACAAACTACTTTTTACTTCTCTTTTTTGAGGTATTTGCTGGAATCTCTAGAGGACAATTATAGAAGGAATTATAGAAGGAATCCCAATTATAGAAGGAATCCCAATTTAAGGAAGACATTTTATCAAGATCAAAAAATATCTTCATTGACACATGTGAAATAAATAACAATAATAAATGATGAGTTCAAAGACTCCATAACAATTTTGAAGGAATGTTGATTAGTAGATGAACTTAGAAGGACATTACGAGTTAAATGTCCTTAGGCTTTTTACTTGACTTTTAGGCCCTTGTTGGTTAAATCAAATTTGTTAAACCTTGATTTCACAGTGACCTCAGAAAATAATAAGGGTAGTTGTTTTCAAATTTCACACTTTAAACAAACCTTGGTTTAGTAAAGTAAGCACCTTAAATCTATTACACAGGGAGTAATAAAAATATTTGTTGGACATTTAAATTTTAAAAAATTTATTACAGTAAAAGACACATTGCCATTAATTCCCCTCAAAATACTCCTCATTTCAAACACATATATCCCATCGTTCATGCCACTTTTTGAAGCAATTTTGGAAGTCCTCTTTTGTGTCTTTATGAGGTGTGGTCAAAATGCATCAACCATCCACCCATCTAACAGAAAGGCAGGCTTATAAAAAACATTACCGTGTGTCCTTATCCTCCTTATTCACTGGGATCTGGCACCGTGTAACTTCTGGCTCTTCCACAAAGTTAAAATAACCATGAAAAGTAAACATTTTAAATCTATTCAGGATAGATTTAAAGCAACCATGGTAATACAATTAAAGACAAAAGAGAACTTCAGATCTGCTTAATAAAGTAGCAAGAATGAAGTGATGAGGATGTCTGAAGGGAGAGGGAGTATTTTGAGAGGAATTAATGACCATGTGTCTTTTAATATACTTAAAGAAAAATGTAAACATTCACCGTTTTTTTCTGTCATACCTCATATACCCCACTTTGAGATTTCCTCTTTCTGTTCCTGATAATTAGCAGGGGAATAACTAAGTGGGCCGGGTTTTGCATGAAATCATAGGCTAGGAAACTCTGAGCTATATAGTTTATGGAGGAATTTTTCTTTTGTGCACCCTGCAATGCCAAGTTCAGTTAATGGAAGACTTACAGAAATAAAGATTTTTGTAAGCGCATTTGTATGACTTTCCCCAGGCCCATATAACGTGAACAAAAATGAGAAAACAGGGAGGAAATGCTTATCTCCAGTGCAAACTAAGGGAGGCCCCCCAGTATAGCTCATAAATTTCAAGGAATATTGGTCAGACACAGTATGACCAGTATCAGATGAAAGAGAATGGAGGAGAATTCTGCAGCTCAGCTGAGTAGTGCAGTGAGATGGATAGTATCTGGATGAAATTCTTCAGAGCTCTAGCAGTGTCTTCTAAGATGGACTCTCCAGTAGATCTTTCTATAATGATGGAGATTTTCCATATGGGCTCTGTCCCATAGTAAGGCCACAGATCCCCCTTCAGGCTGTTTTGAGAGCAAAATGCAAGTGTGGCCCGATTCGCCTTCGTTGATTAGTGAGGCCGGAGATGTAGCTTAGTGGTAGAGCGCTTAACTAGCATGTAGAAGGCCCTGGGTTTGATTCCCCAACACTGCACAAAGAAAAAGTAAGAGAGGATTAGTAACTGATTGGTGAGGAGAAGGGTATAAAGTAAACTATCTTTTAATGTAGGGAGACAGCAGACGTAATTCAAAGCTGTCAAAAATAAGAACATTTTGAAGGATTTATTTGAAGCCTAAAAGGATTTTAGATCACAACCTGTTCACGAAACTAAGGAAATCTAAAAAGGCACAGAATTTGTGAAACTAATGATGTTGTAATAGAATATGATAGGAAAAAAACTGATAATGTTGTGAGAAATTACCTAGAAAAATGATAGTACAACTTAAAGAATGAAAAAGAAATAATGGAGATTGGAGGATGCGGAAAACCAATTGTCAGCTTAGGGCAGGGGATACTTACAAAGCAGAAAAGGAGAAAGATATGAAAACAGTTACAGAAGAGGTAATAAACATAGAGGCTCAACAGCATATTCACATTCAGAAAATTAGTACTCCAAGGGAAGAAAATAATAGTGTGGAAGAATAAAAATATATTTAGAGGTATAGTAGAAGAAAACTTTTTCTAAAATAAGAAATCTGCAGTTTAGAGCTCACATCTTTGGGGTGGGGAGAGGATGGGAAACAGCAATTTTTAAATCCACATGAAATTGCAACACGAACGTTAAAGAAACAGTATTAGAGGCATCTGGGGTACATAAGTAAGATATTTTTTGCTAAGGAAAAATAAATCTGCTTGATCTCAAGTTCTTCCATAATTATACTTCATTTGTGTATTCATTCAGAAATATTTATTAATCATTTGTTTTGTGCTAAACGCTGTTCATAGGCACCAGGCACTTAGCATTTCACTGAGATGAAATGATGTCTCTGTTCATGGACAGACATTCTTATTATGGTTACATTCTTATGGTATAAATCAGAAAATATACAAATAAATAGCAAAATAAGGTAATTATCTTGCAGTACCTACAAATATTTGAAAAGTATAAAACAGTGTGAATTGGGGATATTTTCAGTCTGAGTGATGTCATATGAGGATGTTCAAAGTATACTGTCCATATACCCAGAAATCTACTTCAGATTTTTTTCTCACCAACCAAAGAATCAAAGAAGTCATAAATCAAAATGTTAATGTGTAAAAGCTCTGGCAGTGAACATTTAATGTGAAATTAAATCTTATTAAGTGTTACCAAAAAAAAAATAAGTGTTACCATTTTGGTTATAACATATATTATAATCATAATCGTTAAGGGAAAATTACAACATAAAAAAATAACAGAAATAGAGGCAAGATAGCAGAAACTTACAAATAAAATTACGGAATTTTAGTTGTAAGTTTCTATACAAATTCTATACAAACTATACAAATTAGGGAATTTTAGTTGTAAGAGGTAGTAAGATGAAAGATGGTAAGAGAAAGGAGTGTGTATATATATATATATATAAAATATGTATAATATATACTTTTCTCAAATCGTGTGAGAATAGTTTTATCAAAAATATATGCTTAAACATATCACTTAAATTAATAAGTGGAACCATTAATCCAACGAGCTATATATTTTATATATTACCAAAGAAGAAGGAAGAAAAAGCAAGTGAATCTCCTGTAATAACAAAGCAAATAGCAAAGAATCAAAAGACAACCAAACATATCTTTTCCAACAACAGATGTAAATGAGATGCTCTTACCATCTAGGAAAAGAAGTACAATTTGAGTAAAAAGTAAGTCCAAATTCCACAGCAATCAAGTGACTTAGGATATTCTGAAATGACAATGTTAAAAAGACAAAATGAATGTAAAGGTAATAAAACTATTCTAAAATTATATATTAAAGATTGTTTTAAAATAATTCAGAATCTTGAGACTCCCTTAATGACAGTGGATATACAATAAAGATATGCTCAAGAGGCAGTACATTGGGCTGGGGATGCAGGGATGTGTCAGTGGTGGAGTGTTTGCCTAGCACGCCTGGGACCCTGCTCTCAATCCCCACCACGGGGATGGGGTGAAATTTCCACGAGGGAAGATGCTTATTGTCCCACTTTAGGTTACATGGCTATGCCCAGAGAGCTCAATTGTTATTAGCAGTGATGGTCACATTAGAAAAACATGGTCTGCAGAAAGGGATAGTATTTAGATAAAGGAGGTGCTGGGCAGATAACATTTCAGTGAACCATGTACTATAGTTGCTATTCAATATACAATTAATAAAGCAAAGAAATACAACTCACAAAATTTAAACAACCTGGGCTCATGTTGTTTATTCACAAATACTTTTTAACTGACCCTAGCTTAAGACCACATTAAACTTACAGTTACAGATGTATATATTTAAATGTGTGGCTTACTACCTCAAAAAAATGTGTTGTTGGTAAGACTAAGGTTTCAGATTCATTCATCTTACAGCCCCTTGTTTTTTGGGGGGAGGGTCCCAAGGTCTTTTCTAAGTCTTAACCAGCTACCTTGAAAATGTGCGCTTTCAAGTGAAGAGGGTCAGTTGAATCAGTTTAAATGTGTAAATACTGCGAGAAAAAGGACTCAGTTACATGTTTCTCTGATAACACATCAATAACATGTTTGTAAGTGTGGGAAAACATGATGATTATAGATGTACATTTTCAGTTGTTTCTTAAAAATCTAGAATCATAGTTGTTCAGTATGCATTTGAACTGAGCCAGAGAAAGAGAATGAGTGCGTGTGTATGTGTGTGTTTGTATAACTTTCTTTATAGGCTGCTGCTCTGTTGCCGGCAAGGGGGTAGGGGGAATGGCCACAAATTTACATTTGATAAATATACTCACATCCAAAAAAAGATTTATAAAAAATTGGAATGCCAGCTAACTAAATCAACTCATAAAGCCCAAAGTTAAAAGTAAGATATTTTCCATGATTATTTTAAAATATGATATTTACTGGAAGGAAGGTCCAGAGAATTACCACGGATGAAGTGTGAGTGTATTTTTCCCGCTGTAAATGAGCTCTTATTTCCTACAATGTGTATTCTGGTCCACCGTGAGTCATTTTCAACATGTTTCAGTTTAACTCCTAATACATTTTTAAACTTGGCAGGCATATTTAGATGAACATTGCTTCCAGCTTTAGAGACTGCTTCTAAATTATACTTCACTCTTGCAGTCATCATGAAAAGTTCTTTCAGTAAAAAGGAAACCAGATTGAATGGAAATGTATGTTTTGGAGAAGCAAAAAAAGTTACCACTTTTGAATTTTAATACTACATAAGCCCTCTTAAAATGAGCTTTAAAACTCGTAGTTGTAAGGTTCTTTCTAATGTTAGAAGATACTTAAAATAATAAAAGATGTAACTTATCTTGGGTGATAGTAAAGGTAGTATTTATTCAGTGCCTACCGTGCCTAGCACCCTTTTTGTTTGGCCTAGGACTCTTTAAGTGTTCCAGGTGCACTAATATTTGTAATGCCCACATAACAGGTGCATAGTTTATTTTTTATAAACCACTCAGGATTTGTTTGGGTCGCAAGACAGAGCCTGGACAGTTCTGGACTTAGGGCTACATGTTTCTCAAAGCTAATGGCTATATGGGGTATTTTATATACTTCCAGCTCTTGGCACATGATTACCATGTATAAATTTGTGCAGTCCTGTGAATCCTTTGACATATTTTGTTTGGCCAACTATCGACTGTGACTTTTTAAATATTTGGTTTTGTTACTGGGACTTTCACACTGTGCCTTGTTATTTTTAACACTTTAAAAGTTCACAGCACCAAGTGTGGTGGCATACACCTGTAATCTCAGCACTCGGGAGGCTGAGGCAGGAGGATGGCCCCAAGTTCCAGCCCAGCCTGGGCTATGTACCGAGTTCAAGGCCAGCCTGAACTATACAGCGAGCCCATCTCAAAAATATACACACAAAAGTTTATAATTTTTAAAATAACTTTAAGATCATTGAAAACATTCCACTCATTTCACAAGTGATGAAACAGATCTAAAGAGGTTATATGACTTGTTTTCAGTTTTACTGTTATGCCAAGCAGAGCTGGAATTAGACATTTGTTCTCTTTGTTTCCATCCCAGTTTTCCATTATGTCATACTTATGTAAACACTATATGAAGCAAAATACTATGTTGAACATCAATAAGTATATTCTTGTTCTCAAATATACCTGTTAAAAGCAACAAAATTCAAAAGTTTACTTACCAGTAGTCACCATAATAAATGGCCATCAGCTTGGTGGCTTACAACAGCAAAAATGTATTCTCCCGCTGTTCTCAAGGTCACATGTCTGAAACTAAGACTGTTGGCGTGGCTTTTTTACTCCCTCCAAAAAACACAGGGCAATCTTTTTCTTACCTCTACTAGTTTCTGGAGGGCCTAGAGGTTCTTTACTTATGGCCGCATCTGCACACAGTCTCTGTGTTTGTCTTCATATGGCCTTCTCCCCTTGACTGTCTCAGAAGATGCATTTGATTGCATTGTGGCTGGCACAGATAATCCAGGACAAGTCCCTGATCTCAGGATACTTAATTAACCTAGTCATGGCTGCAAAACCCTTTTCCCTTCCAAAGCAGTGTGCACATTTATTCGGGATTAGAGCACATGCAGTCATCTGGGGAGCCGCCATTCGACTCACATGCTTCTGTACTCACATGAGCTGTATTCATTTGGGTCTTTCAATAGGAGTAACATTTTATTTTTAAATTATGTGAGTTATCTTTTCAATCTACTAACATATCATTTAGCAAATTACTAGCTCTTAGCTAAGATGTACCTTAGAGGTTCTAGACTCTGTATTGTATGATTTATGGCATATGTTTATTTTGTATCAAAAGTCAATAGCGTTCTTTAAGAGCATTGTGACAGTGACACTGTCTTGGTTACTTTTCTCATTGCTGAGACAAAATACCCAACACCCAAGGTTAAGAAGGCAAGGTTTATTTGACTCACAGTTTGTAGCGGTCTCAGTCCATAATCAGCTGCCCCAAGGCAGGGTGGCAACGCAGAGCAGGCAGGAGGCAGCAGAAGACAAGCATCAGTAGCAGCAGTAAGTGACAGACAACAAGCAACAAGGTACAAGTGACCAACAGCAACCCTCTTCCGTCCCACATGTCCTGTCCTGGCTCCCCACCCTTGGGGCAGTAGCACTCACACCCAGGGTGGGGCACCCTTAATCCCAGCAGCCACCACAAATCAGCCCCAGCGCCCCATCCTTGATCCTGCCACCTCTGAAAAGCCCCACCTATAACCACATGAGGCCGTAACAGACTTTAAGGGTTAAAAAAACTGCTGGACATTTTAAACAGGCACTGTATAAAAATCTAGCTTTTGGATAAGCTATATTAACTTATTTAGACTACTTAATTGCTGTTTTCTCTATAACAGTTAAATTTTACAAAATTGGAGTGAGATTTATTACATAAGATTTTAAATGCTTTAGTTGTATAGGGCCTATTTCATGTTCTTTGTCTTATTTCATTCTAACAAATATTTCACTCCCCTTGATATTAATGTTTGATGTAACATGTATAATTTTATGGTTGGTCATTTAGTTTTTGCTTCTATATAAATCATTATTACTAGATGTGAAGAAATTTGGAAAATACTACATGTGAAGAGATTCTCAATTCATTTTAGCTATTAAAAGTTTATTACTCTACAGTATTAAAGACAGCATGGTACTGGCAAAAAGACAGACCTGAGGATCAATGGAATAGGTTG
Source organism: Hystrix cristata (assembly GCA_004026905.1). Classification (NCBI taxonomy): domain Eukaryota; kingdom Metazoa; phylum Chordata; class Mammalia; order Rodentia; family Hystricidae; genus Hystrix; species Hystrix cristata. The sequence continues at coordinate 134 of PVJO010006015.1, read as the reverse complement.
GAGGATGCAGAAATAACCCCAGGCACACTCAAATACCTCATCTTTGACAAAGAAGCCAAAAATCCTCATTGGAAGAAGGATAGCCTATTTAACAAATGGTGCTGGAAAAATTGGCTAACCACATGTCGAAAATT